>JANRMT010062844.1:8278243-8379528 GCA_026402145.1 Polypterus bichir lapradei
ATCTATCTATCTATCTATCTATCTATCTATCTATCTATCTATCTATCATATACTGCCTTTCATCTATCTATCTATCTATCTATCTATCTATCTATCTATCTATCTATCTATCTATCTATCTATCTATCTATCAGTCATTAGGACATGGAAGAAGTATGGCACAGCTGTACATCTTCCTAATGCAGGCCATCCAGGAAAACTGAAAAGAAGACTAGTGAGGGCGGCCACCAAGAGATCTATAAGAATTCTTACAAGCTGCAGTGATTTAGATTGGTGGGACTGTGCAGACAACAATTGTCGCACCAGATACTTAGTGCAGCTTTATGGGAGAAAGGAAAGGAAAAAAAAAACATAAATGACATTTTGGTGAGAGTTTATCAGATGGCACATGGTAGATTATTAGGTTAGTGGGTAGAAAGCTCTATGGTCTGATGAAATCAAAATTGAGCTTTTGGTCCATCAAACTAAGCTGTACATTGTCAAAAACAGACCATTCCCACTGTGTAGCATGGCGGTGGCAGCATCATGCTGTGGGGATGCTTTTCTGCAGCAGGTCCTGGAAGGCTTGTGAGGGTAAAATGAATGCAGCAAATCATAGGAAAATCCTGGAGGAAAACCCGATGAAGTCAGCAAGAAGCTTGCACCTTGGGAGAAGATTTGTTTTGCAGTAAGTCAACAAGTCCACACTTAAAGCTACCCGGGAGCGGCTTACAAATACCAATGTTAATGCCCTGATCTCAGCCCGACTGAGAATTTGTGGCTGAACTTGAAAAACGATGTTCACTCACAATCACCAGGCCACATGACAGATCTTGAGAGGTTTTGCAAAGAAGAAGGAGGAAAAAATGGCAGTGTGGAGACGTGCAAAGCTGACAGAGACCTGTGCACACCGACTCAAGGCTGTCATGGCGGCCAAAGGTGCGTCTACTGAATACCGAGTTGAAGGGGCGACTAATCATGCCATCAGTTACTTTGTGTTTTATATTTGTAAATAATTTAGACCAGTTTTCAGAGATTTGTTTAAGCTTCGACATTAAAGAGTTTTCTTCTATTAGTCAGAGTCAGAAAACCAAACTAAATCCAGTGTGAAAACCTCCAATTTTAGAGGCACAGTACAGGCTGCGTAGGTCGGCAATGACAGCACCAAGAATGAAGTGCGTTTCTCAGGAGAGGCGAGAGGCAGTACCACTAATCATGGTGGCTCCACTTCACTCCCAGAACCCTGCAATAAAACTCAATTAAACTTAAACAGGGGGAAAAAATATTGCCTTGTACAAAATATAGTTAACTTCTGAGCATTTGTTAGCTTTTTTGTCATACTTCAGTCCGCTCAAACCCAGAATCTATTGTGGCGGGTGGCTGGGGGCTGTGCCCAGCTGGGACGCCGAGAAGGACCGGGAGAGGGACTATGCTTTCCTTGCACCACGAGAGGGCAGCTGCCCTGGTTTGTGTGGGGACCACAGGAATTGAACATGGAAGATCAACCCTATAGGGGTCCATGGCCACCACCAGGGGGTGCCCAGAAGACAGTGAAGCCCTGGACATCAGCACTTCCGCCACACCTGGAGGAGCTGGTGGAAGTATTACCAGGGACACCTGGAGTACCACACCAGGAAGTGCCGCAGGAAGCTCATCAGGGGGCACCTGGAGCACATCCGGGTGGGCATAAAAGGGGCCGCCTCCCTCCAGTCATCAGCTGGAGTCGGGTGGAAGAGGACGAAGCTCGGAGGAGAGGAGAGGAGTGGAGGCGGTGAAGAGAGGACTTAGGAGAAGCCCGGACTTGAGGGTGTGTGGTGCAGGGGCACTGGGTTGTGTGTGGGACTTGGAATTTTGTAAAAAGTAGTGTAAGAAATGTGTGTGGTGCCTTGAACCATTGGTGTCTGCCTGTCTGTGCCAGGGCTGATCTTCCACACTATCTATCCCACAGCCAAAAATGTGAAGAAAATTGTTGGGCTGTGCAGAAATACAAGATAGCAAATACTTTGAAGTTGAAATCAGTTGGAATGATAATAGCAACTATCTGAAACTAAAAAGAAAAAAATAATAAGAGCTCCGACCAGCTCTGAAAAATGAGAAAAGTGTTTGTGGCCGCATGCCAAACTGTAGCAAGTCTGGAGCTGCAGCCTTTCAGAGAGAAACTTGGAGATGTCTGTGTGTGTGTTGGGTTGGGGGTCATTGGGGTCACGGGAACTAACAGCTTTTTTAGGGTTTAAGAGACAAAATGTGCACCGTGGCTCCTGCATCACCCGAATGAGCAGACGAAGCATGGGCTGGCAGACAGCTGTTTCAAATCATCATTCGGACAGAGCAGTGTCAAAACAGGCTTTCCGAAAACAAAAAAAAAAGAAAAAGCAGACTAGAGAAATGTGTGCAATTCATCAGTTGCTTGACCGTGAACTATTCTGGCGTTAAGTTACCAGGCGATTAAAAAGCAGTAACGCTTGTAATGCCTCAACAAATTATCCTTAAGGATACGTGAGCCACAAGTACAGGAATCAGCTGGCACAGCCCTTCCATTAACATTATAGTGCTATAAGACACAGAAATAAATATGCATTCATGGATAAGAAAAGAAGAAATTACGAGGGGTTGCCACGGACGGCCGGGACCCATGCCAGGCCGGGACACCCCTTTGACACTGGGACTGGGGGAGCAGCCATGAGATGTACACTACGTTCCCCAGAACACATGGTGGCAGCCCTCCTGGGTTACATCGGGGCCACAGGCCTGGGTCTTCAGGGCTCAGTCCTGTTGGGCTCCATGGCCACCACCCGGAGGAGCTGTACGTCTTAACGAACCCGTGTGGGCTGTTCTTATAGCCCACCCGGAAGTGCTTCAGGTGATAATTCACCTAATTCAGGCTGCACTCTGCATTCTGGGGGGCGTAGTGTACATCCCATGGCTGTTACCCCGTTCCCAGTGTCAAAGGGGCGTCCCAGCCGGGCATGGGTCCCGGCTGTCCGCCACAGAGTGTTCAATAATTTATCTTCCTCAGTTGATTACATCTTGCCTGAAGAAGGGGCCTGAGTTGCCTCAAAAGCTTGCATATTGTAATCGTTTTAGTTAGCCAATAAAAGGGCACTACTCTTCCTCAGTAGGAAAGAAAAGAGTTTTCAAAAAATCTTTGCTTTATTTTTCAATAGAGGCCCCTGATAGCTCCATACACTTCACCCACTTTTCCTGCAATGGTTTTACCACCCTTGAAAAAAAAAATCTTCTGTTGGACCTTCAAACCAGGACATCGCAGCTGCCTTGATGCCTTCATCACTTGAAAACCATTCTCTGCGGAGAGAGATTTTTATAAAACTCGCAACAGGAAATAATCTGAGGGAGCCCGGTCAGGACTGTAGGGTGAATGGTTCAGCTGTTGGAACCCAGATTCTCGGATGGCAGCCTGTGATTGACGTGACATGTGAAGAAGCAGCATGCCTGCTGTGAGTTTTCCATGTCTTCTCTCCTCAATTGACTCCCGCAAAGTGATCATTGTGTTGGCGTGTTGCAAGCAGGTTGGCTTTCTGGACTATATTATATGGTCTGGAGGTTGACAAAGAAATATGCCTTCAGGTGTTTTTGTGGATGAGAAAGTCTGGTAGGACCCCGCCTGGTAAGGATTCCAGTTGCCTAGTGCAGGTGTCATGTTGCGGTGAAAACTAAGGGGGAAATGGAAGTTTTCGCGGGAAACTGTTTTTTTTTAAGGTATATGGCGGACTGAGATAAGAAGAAAGGAGAGAAGCAGAAGGCAAGGAGCTTGGCCATCTACACCTAAGAATACAGCGCAATCAGACTTCACCCAGGGACATCCGCTATTTGTGGGTGGGCACCCAGAAGTTGGAAACAGTGAGGCGAATCCCCGAGAGTAGGCAAGGGGTTATGGTATATGGACTTGTGGTTCACCGGGTGCTCCCGTTGATGAGTTGGACTCGTGTTTCTAAATTCTTCAGGATAGCAACAAGGCAGCCATATTTGTCTGAGGTCCATTTTTCCTTTCATCAATGAGAACTGTATGACCGGATTCATTGCCGTTTCACATGGACTATGTTTAATCCTTCTTTTGATTTGCCTTTTATTTCGTGTGTGTTTCGTAGTGGGGATTAAGATTTGGTCACTGAAAGTAGGGAGGTGGGGGAGGACATCTGGGGAAAATGGGATCACGAACCTTTCAAGTAAATGCATAAATATTGCACCATGAATTACAATACACTTGTTTATTTAACCAACCGAACTACCATCTGGGTTTCTGTCAAGCATTGGCGGGTGCAAAGAGGGGGAAGAGTGGTTGAGGATTGAATATTTTTTAATGCTAATATATCCTTCAAACATCGTCCACTTCCCTCACGGGTGGCGAAGTGTAGCGATCACGCCCCTTTTTTTGGCGATTGTTACAGGCGTAACTCTTCCCAGTTATGGTTGTCTTCTGTGGCATGAGCTCCAGAAGAAAAAGTCATTCAGTATCCCAGAAAGCAGTTGCCATAACTTTGCCAGCAGATTTTTCTGTCTTGAACTTTGTTTAGGGTGGGGGAATGATTTGTGCTTCCATTGCATTGACTCCATTTTGGACTCAGGATCTCTGTGATAGACCCGAAGTCTCATCTCCAGTCATGCAAACGAAGGAAAAAATTCACTTGGTCTTCATGGAGCATCTCCAAGTTCTCCTGACAGCACTGGAGCCTTGTGGCCTTCTGATATGGCATCAGCACGTCTTGCACCGACCTTTGACATGCCCAGCCTTTCATGGATTATTTTCCAAACTGTACCTGCCGAGATGCCCATTTCTTCAGCTATTCGGGAAACCTTAATTTCTCTGACAAAATTAAATCCTGAACTTTCTTGCACATTTCTGTGGAAGTTGCTTTCATAGGCCGTCTAGCGTGAGGTTCATCTACAATGGACTCTTTACCCCACTTAAACTGCTTGCTCCAAAATTTTACTTTGTAAGATGATGGGGCAGGCTCTCCAGAAACTGCAGTCATGCGTTCATGGATCTCCTTTGGCTTTTTCCCTTCTTTTGTCAGAAATTTTATCACTAAACCTTGCTCCAAATCTAACATTTTCTCACTTGATTCACACATGGACTGTCCTGACCTCTTGTCTCTTGAAATGTTAGACTCGCACTCAGCCACAACTGTGCAGGAATAACCTGGAGACCTGTCACGACATCGCCAGACTGGTTTCAACAGGGTTGCTACTTTCATACTTGGGTAGATAAATTATCAAACACCCCCTCTTACCTAGTATTGAAAAAAGAAAAGGTTTACTTCTGTTTTCATTCAGTGATGCACAAGTGAGCAAATCAGAAGTGAAGTTGTGAATTAGAAATTGCAAGAGTGTTATATATTTATAAAATGTGAGATGTACAAAAATGAATGTGAGATGTCTTGAAATGCCTATTACATTTTTGTCTATCATTTTGTAACTCGCATACACAATGCAGGGTTCTGGGGTGACTGGTGTCTATCAAGTAGCACTTGGCTACAAGGAAGGAACTGTCCCTGGATAGCGAGTGTGGAAGAATAATTTTAGGGTAACATAGCATTCATCTTAAAGAAATGGCATAAGGGGTTAATAAATGTGGGAAACCAAATAAAGGTCAAGTGTACACTGAAATATAAGATTTGGTTTAGGAAAAATACTGAGATGGTCAAGTAAAAAAGAATGTACCAGAAGAAAAGTTGGTGTAATATACAAAATGTACTGAAGGATGACTAAGAAATCAGCAGATGTACTATAAGCAACGAGAATGGACAGTTGTTATATGCACAGAAATTTCAAGGGTGGTGGCTCATCTCAAAAGGTATAAGAAGAACCAGAATATAAGACTTTTATTTTAAATAAATCAAACAAACTAACCAGAGTGAAATGTATGCATTGATTGACACTGTATGTAAATTCAGCAGTTTATAAAATGAACTTGTGTTGGCTGGGATTGGCTCCAGCAGACGCCCATGGCCCTGTGTTAGGATATAGCAGGTTGGATAATGGCTGACTGACTGACTGACCTCTATTTTGTGTTTCTCTGACCATTCTGACCAGGCTGTAACGGACTGCTTTTGAAGAATACTCCCTCCAAGGCATTTTGCTGAGGAGTCATTAAAAGATACCATGAACAGATTTTCTCCTGCCTGATTACTGAATTGTCCTTTTAGAGGATGTTTCTTTCTTTAATAAGATGTTACATTTTGACCACACAAGCTGGACCATTACAAGTCACCCCCTAACTCACACCGGTCCACTTAAGAGACACCCATTCATTTGACTCAGACATCTTTGGGATTTGGGAAGTCGAAAATCTCATACACCCTGGAGGAATGTGGATGTTCTGTTCAAGCAGTGTGTTAGCTATTATTGGTTTCCATTTATGCTAAATCAGCTTCTGTCTGAGCAGCGCATTGCTAGTGCTACTGCCTCTCTGTAATGAGACCAGCGTCCGTGTCGTGGATCCTTCCTGCATGGAGTCTGCATGTTCTCAATCGTATCTGTGTAAGTTTCCTCCGGGCGCTCCGGTTTCCTCTCACAGTCCAAAGACATGCAGGTTAGGTGAATTGGTGATACTAAATTGTGTGTGCTGGTGTGTGTATGTGTGTGTGTGTGTGGCACCCTGTCCAGGATTTTTTCCTCCCTTGCACCCTATTCTAGCTGGGATAGGCCCCAGCTAACCCAGCCACCCTGTTCAGGACAAAATGGGTTAGACAATGACTGACTGACTACTCCCACAGTCCAAAGACATGCAATTTAGGTGAACTGGTGATGTTTGCTAAATTGTGTGTGCTGGGGTTTGCGATGGACTGGCACCCTGTCCAGAATTTGTTCCTGCCTTGCACCAGGGCTATCTTAACAGCATCATAGGCCCCCCGGCAAAGCAGAGCACTTGACTCCCTGTTTTGATAGCAAAACTGAAATATACATAGGCATCAGAAAAAACGTGGGTCCATAGATAGATAAATGAAAAGCACTATATGATAGATAGATAGATAGATAGATAGATAGATAGATAGATAGATAAATGAAAAGCACTATATGATAGATAGATAGATAGATAGATAGATAGATAGATAGATAGATAGATAGATAGATAGATAGATAGATAGATACTTTATTAATCCCAAGGGAAAATTCACATACTCCAGCACCAGCATACTGATAAAAAAATATATATATATATTAAGTTAAAGAGTGATAACAATGCAGGTATAACAGACAATAACTTTGTATAATTTTAACGTTTACCCCCCCCGGGTGGAATTGAAGAGTTGCATAGTGTGGGGTCTCTTCAGTCTGTCAGTGGAGCAGGACGGTGACAGCAGTCTGTCACTGAAGCTGCTCCTCTCTCTGGAGATGATCCTGTTCAGTGGATGCAGTGGATTCTCAATGATTGACAGGAGCCTGCTCAGCGCCCGTCGCTCTGCCACGGATGTCAAACTGTCCAGCTCCATGCCTACAATAGAGCCTGCCTTCCTCACCAGTTTGTCCAGGCGTGAGGCGTCCTTCTTCTTTATTCTTCCCCAGCACACCAACACGTAGAAGAGGGCGCTCGCCACAACCGTCTGGTAGAACATCTGCAGCATCTTATTGCAGATGTTGAAGGACGCCAGCCTTCTAAGGAAGTATAGTTGGCTCTGTCCTCTCTTGCACAGAGCATCAGTATTGGCAGTCCAGTCCAATTTATCATCTAGCTGCACTCCCAGGTATTTATAGGTCTACACCCTCTGCACACAGTCACCTCTGATGATCACGGGGTCCATGATGGACCTGGGCCTCCTAAAATCCACCACCAGCTCCTTGGTTTTGCTGGCGTTCAGTTGTAAGTGGTTTGAGTCGCACCATTTAACAAATTCCTTGATTAGCTTCCTGTACTCCTCCTCCTGCCCACTCCTGATGCAGCCCGCGATAGCAGTGTCGTCTGCAAACTTTTGCACGTGGCAGGACTTCATGTTGTATTGAAAGTCCGATGTATATAATCTGAACAGGACCGGAGAAAGTACAGTCCCCTGTGGCGCTCCTGTGTTGCTGACCACAATGTCAGACTTGCAGTTCCCGAGACGCACATACTGTACTGAGGTCTGTCTGTTAGATAGTCCACGATCCATGCCACCAGGTATGAATCTACTCCCATCTCTGTCAGCTTTTCCCTAAGGAGCAGAGGTTGGATGGTGTTGAAGGCACTAGAGAAGTCCAGAAACACAATTCTTACTGCACCACTGCCTCTGTCCAAGTGGGAGAGGGATCAGAGAAGCATATAGATAATGACATCTTCCGCTCCCACCTTCTCCTGGTATGCGAACTGCAGAGGGCTGAGGGCATGGCGGACCTGTGACAATGTTTGTGGGGATCCTGGACAACTGCCCAGCGTGCCCATGCATTAAGACAGCCCTGCCTTGCACCTTATGCTAGCTGGGATAGGCTCCAGCACCCCACCACGACCTGTTCTGGACTGAGCGGGTTAGAAAATGACTGACTCACAGTTTCTGCCTTGTTCTCTGTGTTTTAACAAGTCTGCATTTATATGTGTACCAGTTCTATATTTCATAATTAGTATAATCTCTACTTTTATTTTATTGTTCACAACACTTTGCATCTGCAGTCAGTGAAGAGTGCTATACAAAAAATAAGTTGCGTTATATTGTATTGTAAAAGTATTTGATAGCTGGTAGCACCAGGTGTAAGTGTGTTAAGCTCCAACAGAAAAGACAGCTTCGTTTGTGCCTCCTAGGGAGAGGTCAGGACTTGAGTTAAGACAGTCCAGCCACCATAAAACCCCAGGCGTCCCAGAAAGAGGCGTCATTACAGGCCGGAGCAACACGCAGGACGGAGCTCCGCTAGAGTGACTGCAAACTTTCTGAAATCGCAGCTGAAGGGACGCAGGCTTACGAGTGTTATTTCATTTTTAATGTCTCTGGACAATAAAAGGAACAACTCAGTTGGTGCCCCAAAATTTCCTCACTGCATCCAGACCTGTCATTCCTGCACCCGACCACAAAAAGTATATAAGAATGAACTGAGAGAGCTATACAATTTTGGGAGGATTATAGTTTTAATAATGCTAATTCTTGCAGCTGATGTGAGATAAAGATATGATAAGATCTTTTTGGCACATTACATCAGCTTGCTAATGTTAAATCTTTGCATAATTATCATTCCTAGATATGCAAACTACTATGTGACAATTTAAGGAGACTGATCAAATATGAGCTGACATGCAAAGCTTTTCACAGGAAATAATATGCTCTTATTCAAATGAATTTCAAAAAAATTAAATTTAGTAGAACTGCTCCAAGATTTCGTAATTTATAAAAGTCAATAGTACAGGGCGCCATTACATCTGAAGTCCTTCCTTTAATGACCTTGATGTAGGAGTTTTCTGCGATAATACATTTATTATTATTAATTATTTTTTATTATTATTATTATTATTATTATTATTATTATTATTAATAATAATAATAATAATAATCTGCAATGGGCTGGTGCCCTTCCCGGGGATTTGTTCCTGCCTTGTGTCCTGTGTTGGCTGGGATTGGCTCCAGCAGCCCCCATGACCCTGTAGTTAGGATATAGCGGGTTGGATAATGGATGGATGGATGGATGTTAAAGCATTCCAGTCAAGAATATCCATTTTCATTCATCCATGTCATCTTATTAAACTCATGGCTTTTCCAGCTAAGGCTTTGGAACTGTGGTCTTTTCACAAAAAGGAGTATTTGGGTGTCTAGCCCACCCATACTCACTTGGAGGACCTCTGATTTTCTAGAGTTTGCCCCCAGATGACTTCACCATGCCCTCATTATTAATACTAATAATAATCAGTCTCCATTTATGTGCAATGGGAGAGTGATAATTACTGTTGTCCTTATGTCTTATGCTTATTTATTATTTCCTTATGTGAGACTATTTATTGCTATATTGGACTTTTCTGCATGTTTGTCTTCCACAAGGTTGAGGTAATAAAAATGAAGTTACAGTGCCTATTTAAAGTATTCAGCCTCCTGAAAGTATTCACATTTTATTTTTATAGAGCATTGAATCACAGTGGATTTAATTTGACTTTTTTGACACTGACCATCAGGAAAAGACTTTTTAATGTCAATATGGAAACAGACCTCTGCAAAGTGGTCAAATGAATTCTAAATATAAAGCACACAATAATTGATTGCCGAAGCATTTAATATGCCCGAACCACTAAATCAGCACTGCCCACAGGAACATTTTACTGCTCAGAGGTCCATCTTTGATGGCTCACAAAACTTAAAAGAGACTCTCCTTTATGTTTCATTTAAGAATCAACTTTGTCACAGATGTTTCTCCTAAACTTCCTTAGGATAAATAGCTTTGGACAAAAAGAAAATCTGAGGTACAACTGAGTTAACAGGAGTCAAAATTGAAAATTTTGGTTTTGAATCTCTTTCAAGATTTTACATTTTTTACTTATTATTGAACTGATGCCTTTATCCAAGGTGGCTTAAAACATCTGAGATATGATTGGTTAATTTTCATTCGTTTTCCCAGTCGGAAAACAGGCAGGTGACGTGACTTTCTCATGGTCATGTGGTGTCAGCAGTGGAATTTAAACCCACAACCTCAGGGTTTGATGACCAAAGTCTCAACCCTTAAACAGCCAGAACTGGCTATAGTCGGTTCCAAATGCAATTTTCCAGCACACCTGAGCCGAGTATACTTGGCAACGTATATTCTTTGAATGGCGCAAACCGGCTATAATTGGTTCCCACTGCAATTTGCCAGCACATTTGCCGTGCCGTACATTCGTTGAGCAGCCAGCTCATGACCACTGGCGCGCCCTAGTGAATCGGCGTCACTGTCCCTGGGATTCAGCTGCTGCCCTAGACTAGCCTGCGAACATCAACGCTGGCCTCTGTGTGGTTGCGTGCAGCCAGTTCAAACACAGTTGGAGTCAGTTGTACCTTGTACATATAATAGTAGATTGTTCCAGTATTTTTTTTTATCGTTTTAACAATTCATTGGCAGTGTGTAAAATGATCAGTGTTGCAGTAATTGTGATGCTCTTTGCATGAAAAAAATATGTGTTCCATTAAAATTTAACTTTTTCTTGGTGAATTGTGACGTTTCATTAAAAAGTGCAGCAAAAAAAAGTATTTGGTGTCCAGGGGTGCATTAACCCCCCAAGTATGTGGTGGTTTAAGGGTTAACCACTATGCCACACTGCCTACCTTTTCTTCTAGAATGAGAATGATATAATTGGAACCCAGCAATATAAGTTACTGCAACTAATATTATTACTCAGAAGAGAGGACTACAGCTTTGCCATTATAGTAAAGGGTTTTATTACGACAAGCAACGGCCCATTGTCACACACATGTGCCTGGAAGGCAGGCTAAGGGCTTAAGCGAGGGCGGACAACAAGAGGTTTTTTCGTAGTGCACTAACCCATCCTCTCCTTCTCCTACAGCTCCCCCAAAGGGAAGCCAACATAGCATACTTCCTTCTTCCCTTGCCTAACCGTGCCTTCTACCAAGGTCACTCAGCATGCACAGGGCATTTTCTCCTCCAGAACTCTAGGTGGCTCCCTCCTGGGTTGTAGTGGTGTCCTGGATTCCCACAGGGTATCATGGGACTTGGAGTTTGTCAGCTCAGCCGTATTGGGCTTCGTGAGGGCAACCAGGGGGTGCTGTAGCTTCATGGGGCTTACACGTCACACACAAGTGCTTTCAGACCACGCTTATGGGAGGTACTTCCAGGTGTTACATAAAAGGGCCAGCTGCCTCAACACTAGGATCCAAAGTTGGGAGGAAGGAAGATGAAGCTTGCGTGGAGGAGTGAATGAGTGGATGGCAATATCCAGATAGAGGAGACAAAGTATTGCCGTGTGCTTGCTATTTGCTGTCTGTATTGTGCTTAGTGCTGTGGGAAACACTTATTGGAAGAGTTTCCCCCAAATAAACCTCTCTTTATGCTCTTAAACTTGTGTCTGAGCCTTTGTGTTGGGTGTTTGGGGAGCTGGAGCGTCCCCTGATGATCTCCACACTCAAACCATACAACAACGGATACAGTACCAGTCAGTTAATAGCTTCCAGCACAAGTGAGCATGATGGAGTGAATCTTGGCCGAGATTTTCCTGACCTGCTTGCCAGTTCACTGAGAGGTGACGAAAGGTAATTGATATAAACTGACAAAAAGAAAACTAAAAAAGTTCTTCAGTGCAAACACGTTGCATTGACCCTCTTAAAAGGGAACTAAAATACAGCCCGTGCATCATATTCATCGTTTTTGAGGTGTAATATGTTTATCACGTCAACACGCATTACAATAACAGCTCAGTGATATGAATTATTCTTCACATGAAACGTCACTTAACTGGTTTGATATTACCCAGTTTATCCGAATATGTTGCGTACGCATGGGTCAGAGTTGCCGTAAAGATACGCACGTTCCCCCCGGTCACATTTTCTTTGATAAATCCCGACGTTTGTTTGGGAAACGGGCACAAAATGTGTGTATGCAAGTTTTATACTTGAGGCCCCTATTACTTTCAAAAACATTTTTTTTAGAATGAAAAACTATTACAGTGCATCTTTGGTTTACTGGTGCTATTCCAAATTGACTGAACGCTGACAGGTTTACCTTTTTCGCTACACTCAGATAAGTGTAATACATTCATAGACAGCTCTTTGGCGTGCCACAGAATCAGGTCTCTTCCTAACCGCTGATATTAAACTAAAATGACATTGAGACTTAAGTGATGAACAACACAATGAAGTCAAAGAAAACACTGTTTTAGTGCTTTGCCAATGTGACCCAGGCTATTGATTTATGAGCCATCGTGGCTCCCCGATGCAAAAGGGAACAGTGGTAATTAAGTTAGTATCTGCTCCTTCTGAAATAGTGCTGACTTGCCACAAAAAGGGAGCCTTTATTTTTCTGCTCTCCCTGTGAATTCAGATGCAAACGGTGAACTCTGACCCATCTCAGCTTTCCCCAGCTGCAGCTGTTATTTTTTTTTTTTTCGCTGTGTGCCTTTAGGTGTTGATAGACTGTGAAAGATTCATTAATTTTTACTCTGAATACTATGCTTCTTTTCAAGCTTGTAATGAAGCAATTTATACTCTAGACCTGACTTTAAAAGATGTACTTATTAAGGTCGTTTGTGAAAAAAAATATAAGAAAGTTGTGTCGAGTAGATCAGAGAACATGTTTACTCGAGTAAAAGGTCATTTTTTTTTTTTTTTTTTTTCATGTGTGACTTCATATTGTTATGCATGCTTTGGGAATCGAATGCTGGGAGAGCGGCTGAACAGAGGCTTCCAATCTCAGCATGCAAATCACGGCTTTGGCTCAGATATCTTCTGTCGAGGAGTCACCTCCGCCGCCATCAGCAGAACATTTCACTGGACATGTTGGAGTCACTCCCGGCCTTTTTTCCTTGGTTAATTTTTCCATTGTATTTCAACAACAACAACAATATGTATTTATATAGCACATATTCATACAAATGATGTAGCTCAAACTGCTTTACAAGATGAAGTAAGAAAAAAGAAAACTCTAAAAATAAGATTAGGCAATGCTAAGTAACAAAGAATAAAGTAAGGTCCGATGGCCAGGGAGGACGAAAAAAACAAAAAAACTCATGACGGCTGGAGAAAAAAAACAAAATCTACAGGGGTTCCGAAGTCACAAGACCATCCAGCTCCCGCTAGGCATTCTACCTTCCATAAATGATCTCAATCAGTCCTCATGGTTTTCAGACTTCACGTGGAAGAATTAGACGATGACAGTCATGTTGTAGTGGGGCCGCATAAGTGTTGTTGTTTATTGTGTTTGGACCCTGTTGCGTCTCGTCACATCAACCCGTTTAAACTAATATGTGTTTGTTAAAACGTTGTCCCCGTAAGAAGAAATGGGGAAGACTGTTGCGGGGAGGCAGCGACCCCCTGGAAACATCAGAACCGGAGGTTTTTCCATTACATCTGGCTCATTATTATTTAAACGGGAAGGAAGGAAAGAAGCGGAAAGACAGGAGAGAGAAGGAGATTCACTTAACCGCAACTGATCATCAATTTCTGCCTTCATTCACATCGCAACATTTTTCCAGTTTGCTTCTCACTCAGCCGGATTACTGCAATGCATTCATCTCCAGAAACCCCGGGGTTGGACATTATTTTCCATCATTGCCGAGGAATCACAGTGAGATTGTTTGGGTATTTCATTCAGGAGAATCAAACACAAACATTTTGGGACAGCTATCAGTATTTTGGACAGTTATTTACCCAGACTTATTTTCACGTTCATTATCATTTCAGTAATCATTTGTTGTCATTATTTGTATTGTGTGTTTGTTATTTGTGAAAGATTTATTATTGTATATATATTGCCTTTCACTTTGATGGTCTGGTGGAGGGATATATACTCAGCAAAAAAAGAAACGTCCCTTTTTCAGGACTGTGTATTTCAACAATAATGTTTTAAAAATCCAAATAACTTTACAGATCTTCATTGTAAATTGTTTAAACAATGTTTTCCATGCATGTTCAATTAACCATAATCAATTAATTAACATGCACCTGTGGAATGGTCGTTAAGACCTTAACAGCTTACAGAAAGTAAGCATTTAAGGTCACAGGTCTAAAAACGCAGGACACTAAAGAGACTTGTCTACCGACTGTGAAAAACACCCAAAGAAAGATGCCCAGGGTCCCTGCTCATCTGCGTGAACGTGCATTAGGCATGCTGCAGGGAGGCATGAGGACTGCTGATGTGGCTAGGGCAATAAATTGCCATGTCCACACTGTGAGACGCCTAAGACAGCGCTACAGGGAGACAGGAAGGACAGCTGATCATCCTCGCAGTGGAAGACCACGTGTAACAACACCTGCACAGGATCGGTACATCCGAATATCACACCTGCGTGACAGGTACAGGATGGCCACAACAACTGCCCGAGTCACACCAGGAACACACAATCCCTCCATCAGTGCTCAGACTGTCCGCAATAGGCTGAGAGAGGCTGGACTGAGTGCTTGCAGGCCTGTTGTAAGGCAGGTCCTTACCAGACATCACCAGGAACAACGCCGCCTATGGGCACAAACCCACCTTCGCTGGACCAGACAGGAGTGGCAAAAAGTGCGTGAGTTTCTGCATGACAGCAATGTCAGTGTTCTGCCATGGCCAGTGAAGAGCCCAGATCTCAATCCCATTGAGCACGTCTGGGACCTGTTGGATCGCAGGGTGAGGGCTAGGGCCATTCCCCCCAGAAATGTCCAGGAACTTGCAGGTGCCTTGGTGGAAGAGTGGGGTGACATTTCACAGCAAGAACTGACAAATCTGGTCCAGTCCATGAGAAGGAGATGCACTGCAGTACTTCAAGCAGCTGGTGGCCACACCAGATACTGACTGGTGCTTTTGATTTTGAGTCTCCCTTCATTCAGGGACACATTGTGAAACATTTTTAGTTTCTGTCTTATGGTGTTGACTCTTTTAGTGTTCATACAAATATTTACACATTAAGTCTACTGAAAGTAAAAACAGTTGAAAGTCAGGGGACGTTTCTTTTTTTGCTGAGTATATATATATTACGCCGGGGTTTTGTATTGCTGTATTTTTGATTTAATTTCATCTAATATATTACTGCACTTGATTTACATTTGGATATTGTTTGCTTGTGTTTAACCATCGATTGGGGGAAAATATTATTTGTCAAAAGTACGGCTTGGTAGTTTTAGGTTTACCTCAGTAATTTATCCAGGCCATGGGGCCTGGTAGTGTGGCTGCCGGCCGGGTAAGGGGTCATCCGTTACAATGTGGACTTCTGGCATTCAATCCATCAATGTAGGGACTGCATGGTGCTTTGATCGGGTGGTGGTGGTGCAGATCGACACCGCAGAAAACCAGAAAAACAGCAGAGAAAATAGGGGTTAGTACGGATTTCGGAGCAATCCGAAACAATAACAACAACAACAACATTTATTTCTATAGCACGTTTTCATACAAATGATGTCGCTCAAAGTGCTTTACAAAATGAAGAAAGAAAAAAGAAAAATATTAAAATAAGATTAGGCAATGCTAAGTAACAAAGAATAAAGTAAGGCCCGATGGCCAGGAGGACAGAAAAAACAAAAAAACAACTCAAGGGGGTTGAGAAAAAAAACAAAATCTGCAGGGGTTAAGTGGCCACCCTGCTACTTTTCTTGTCCACTTGCCACCTGGGCCTTCAAGCTTGGTAAGGAAAGGGAGTCCATCCTTGCTGGGACATCCATTGCAACATAATCGTTGGGGTCTCCCAAATAATCCCATTTATTAGCAGCATTACAGGTAGGACTTTTGTGGGATGATTCCAAGGCTTTGAGAATCTGTGCTTCTGTGGACTGGTGTGGCTCCAGATCTGGCCACGAGACCTCCGAGCCCCCACTGAGCATTTAACTCATTTAATTTAACTTCAGCATTTAGATTATAGAGCAAGATGTTGAGGAAAGGAAGATATGGAAAATGATGTTCCGCTGTGGCAACCCCTAACAGGAGTAGCCAAAGGAGGAAGAAGACTTTTCACTACACCTTGATCCATTTACCGTGCCTTTGGAGGAGATTACTGGCACAAACTTCAAATTCGGTGACCACTCATGATTACGTTCGACATGTGTAGCAAGAAATATGGTGTCACCCATGCATGTTGGATGATCTCCTCACAGGGTCGATCAAATTACTGTATATGATAACACGCCGGGGCAAGAGGGGGTGTTGTCACTAACATTCTCTTCTCCTTCTCTCCCTGCCCCTTCCGGACAACCGAATTTCTTATATCATACAAGCTTTTTGCACTCAGAGTGACCCACGGACAGGACAGAGCTCTAGCGATCGACCTTCCTTATTCTGCGGCAACGAGCCAAATACTTTTGTTGTTTTTCCACAGAGGCTGGTTATAGTGAAGCAGAGAGAAATGTTTTTGTGTTGGACTGCTTTAATTAAAGAGAACGACCCAGCTGGTGTCCCATCTTTTCATTTGTTCCACGACCTTTCACTCCTGCTCCCAGACACAATGATTATTTTACATTTACTGTATTTGCTTAGCAGATGCTTCTATCCAACACGAGTCACAACATAATCGAGTAACATCAACCTAGGGCAAGGGTGTTCAGCTCTGGTCCTGGTGGGCCGCAGTGGCTGCAGGTTTTCATTCTAACTATTGTAAAAGGCGCTATATAGTGCCCGACCCGGCACAGACTCAAGCAGAGGCACGTGTAAAACAAATAGGGTTTTTTATTTTTCTCTTCAGCCGTGGGGCACGTCTTCCCTGTGTCCCACAGGCCCAACACAGTCCCAAAAGCACAAAACACAAACTCTAAACAACCCTTTCTGCCACCACCACTCCTCCCAGGCAACCTCGTCCTCTTCCTCCCGATTCTGGCCCCGAATGAAGGGAGGTTGGCCCGCTTTATAGCCTACCCGGAAGTGCTCCAGGTGCCTGACCAGCTGGTCTTAATTGCACCTCCGGGTGGGGCTGGTAAATCGTCCCTTGTGGCGGCTGGCTCTCCGCAGCACCCCCTTGCGGCCACCCCATCTCCCAACCGGGCTGTGGTGGACTCCATGTCCCATGGAGCCACGGGGGAGACTGAGGAAGGACCCACGGCCAGGGAGACTGCCCCCAGGCGCCCCAGGCAAGGTATTGCACTGTCCATGGTGGCTCCCCCAGGACGTATGCAGCAGAGGTGTCCCGGCTGGGCATGGGACCCGGCTGTCCGTCACACCATCTTCTTAGTTAGTGGGCTGTTTTTGCTGCTGATTACCTTGTTTTGCTTTAATTTTAATTAACGTGACTCAGACCTTTTCCTTAACAATAATGAGATACAAAACGAGCCACCACATGACCAGCTAACCTGAAAATAAAGAAAGGTGAAGGTCTCGGTCATGTTGGCCTGCTCAGGTCACCAAAACATCTTGACGGTGGTCTTAGAAAAAACAGAAAATCAACAGTCTGCTGTTTCAGAAAGATAGCAGCAGCAATCCATGGAATTAATTAATGGCTTTAATTAACAGCAAGAATTGGCTTCTCATTAAGAAACTAGTTGGAGTGAAATTGGCTGGAGTTTGACATTCCAGTTTAGCTGGTCATCTGTTGGCTTGTCTCACATCTCATTTCTGTTTGGCTGCAATTTAATGATGAAATGAATCAACTCAGAGGACTGAATTCTTAAAAAACAGGGCTATTAAAATGAATAGTAAAGGAGTTAATTAGCAGTGAAAACTTCTCGCTGATTAGGAAACAGGTTAGAATGAAAACCTGCAGCCACTGTGGCCCACCAGGACCAGAATTGGACACCCCTGGTTTAGGGACTGTTTTGATCAAGTGAAACAGGATAGGTTACAGAAGTGAAGAGCTATAAAGCTAGCATAACAAAAAAGAAATTATCACCTAACAATCTCTGGTTATCACTGGCACCCCATCCAGAGTTGGTTCCTACTTTGTACCCAGTGCTGACTGGATGCTCTTTGACTCCTGCACCGCTGAACTGGACTAAATAGGATTTAGAAGCAAATGGATGGATGGATCAGTTATTGGCGTACGTGGAGTAAATGTTCAAAGGTGCAACACGTACATTAACACCACATCCAACGTGGCTTCCTACCTTATGCCCAGTGCTGACAGGGTTGGGCAAATGGGTTTAAAAATCAGTAGGAGGATAGATGGTATGGAGAGAAAAGGGACAAGACACTATGACCAGTAGGGGGCATTGCAACACCCCAAATCCCAGACACAACTGTACAGACATAAGTGCCGGGATCAAATAAAAGATTATTACCACCGATTCCTTTTAAAAAGCTTTGAATATGATATAAACAAAAGTGTTCTTCTCCTTCTCTCTTGTCCATCTCCTTCCACTGCTCCGGGCGAGTATTATCTGTCTTCCACCTGACTTCAACTCACGAGGATGAGGTTGAGCGAATTCGTTTATCTTGGACCCAGGAGTACTTCCAGTGCTAGGGCATAACTCATTAGAAGCACTAGGCCCACAACATAGAGATCATGGATCCCCGCAGCATCCCCAGCAGCACCCACGGAGCCTAACAGGGCTGCCCTATGGGACTACAGGTCCCAGCATGCCTATGAGTGTCTGTACAGGTAGTGTCGTCCAGGGATACTGCCATCTAATGTGTAGCCTGCCAAGTTGTCTACCCGTGTAATGTCCATCACACTGGCCTCTTGGTTGGATATTATTCTTCTGTCCAACCCTGACATGATGCCAGCATGTGTGCCCACTTCCACACTGGCATCTTCTGCCAACCTCCTGGCTAAGGCAGGGAACACCCTGCTACTTTTCTTGTCCACTTGCCACCTGGGCCTTCAAGCTTGGTAAGGGAAGGGAGTCCATCCTTGCAGGGACATCCATTGCAACATAATCGTTGGGGTCTCCCAAATAATCCCATTTATTAGCAGCATTACAGGTGGGACTTTTGTGGGATGATTCCAAGGCTTTGAGAATCTGTGCTTCTGTGGACTAGTGTGGCTCCAGATGTCACAGGTCCAAAAATGAACGTCCACTTCCAGGTGTAATTAAATAGATCTTCGGTCAGAAAGGGAGGGACTACTAGGGCCTCCACAAACTGGTGTTACTGGTCTACCTCTCTGGATCTGGAAGAGCAAGAGAAGTTAATGCATGTGCTTCAACATAATCCTTCCACATTAAGTTTTCCAGTTTGAAGCCCTCAACACACTTTTGCCCTATGTGTATGTGACAAAGGATAAAATGTCCTTTGGTTAAACAGCAGAAATGTTAGAGCTGGGAAATACATGATACTACGCAATGCGGACACTGCTGCTACACGAGCAGTACACTGACTATACTTGCGTGCGTATTTTAAGTAAATCTGGAGGATTCCACCAGGTGGCAGTGCAAGAATTCATCACGGTGAGAAAACAATGTTTGGTATCGCTGTGTTGTGAGTTGAGGGAAAAAAGATGTCGAAGATGAAAATTCTGATGCTGTTGCGAAGGTGCTCAAAAAGTGACACAGAAGATGGTATGTTAGAACTTTAAATGTATTGCGTCGTTACGATGGGGATTACTGTATGTGATGCCTGTATTGCCTAAGTGAGAAATGGATGAAGAAAAGCACCAGGAATACTTTTGTATGTCAGCATTTAAGTTTGATGATTTGCTTCACCACATCAAATACTGAAGCAGGCACATTGATCCTGTCGGCTTGCCGTCACTCCGCATTATCTTCCTACGGCTGAATCCCCACTTCTTTTCTCGGATGTTGTCCACTTTGCACAGATGTATCAGTCTCAGAATTTGCTTCCATTTTCTCTTGCACATTTCCACATCTGTTTTCAAAGAGCTGGCGATTTGATGGCAGCTGTTCTGACAGACATATCGATAGTAAACAACAATGCTGACGTCACGTACCAAAACCTGAACACACATGCCACCCAAATTTATGCTGCTACTACAAATCGCTCACATCTCACATTAATTTCTGATGATGTGCTCAGATGAGTGCTGGGAATGCGTAGCAGTCATGATGTGTATGTATGTAAGCGTTCTGAGCTCTTGTCCCGGCCCTTATACCTGCAATCCATCTGGCGTTGCTTCGTGCCTTGTGTTGTCAGGATAGGCTCTGGACCTTTGTATCCAGCAGGGGGCGTTAGCTCCCTTGTTGGAATGAGTTCTTTTGTAATTGCGGAGTGTTACATAACCCGAATCTATATAGATATGATATTTAAAGGCGATACCCCTCCCTTAATGATACGGCGGTAAAAAATCACATAGGAGTAATAACTTAGCTTGGTTTAATGACAGTTTATGCTGCATAAAAGATGAAGGAAGCCAATGGCAAGAACCCAATTCGGGAGAGGGGGCCGGATGTGTAGAGCCAGCCATTTTCGCCACTGCGCTAAAAGAATTTTCCAGATCAGATGACGTTATCTTCCATCCTTCTGTCGGCTTCAAAGGTGTGCCGGGCAATGTTCCAAGGCTTTATACTCTTTCTTCGTGTGCAGGCCCCCACTTAGGTGAATCATGCCATTCCAAACAAGGCAAAAAAGGTACACAATTTCATGCTGATTTTAACACACAAAAATATTATACAACTGTTCTCAGTCTGATTGCCCATTTCGCAGTTGTCCCTAACTGTCTTATCTTATAATGCTTGCCTAGCAGTTCTTATATGGTGAACCCCTGTGCTAAATCTGGCTCTGTGTCAACTGTGCATGTGAGTAGAAAAAGACATCCATCCATCCATTATCCAACCCGCTATATCCTAACTACAGGGTCACGGGGGTCTGCTGGAGCCAATCCCAGCTAACACAGGGCGCAAGGCAGGAAAAAAACCCCGGGCAGGGCGCGCACACACACACACTAGGGACAATTTAGAATCGCCAATGCACCTAACCTGCATGTCTTTGGACTGTGGGAGGAAACCCACGTAGACACGGGGAGAACATGCAAACTCCACATAGGGAGGACCGGGAAGTGAACCCAGGTCTCCTAACTGTGAGGCAGCAGTGCAACCCACTGTGCCACTCTAGAAAAAGATAGATTTATAAAATATATTTGCACAGAGCACAGTGACATATTAAACTTATACACTTATTACACCCCTGCAGCCCTCAGCTGCACTAAATGTGTTTGGAAATAAATGGCTGAAATCAATGGATTGAGATCACAACCAAGGCATTGGAGACTTTCTCCAAACGTCAGCTAAACATCAGCATTCACTTCCCAGCAGGAAAATAATTTATGCCATAAAACACTTGTCAAGCTACTTTGGAATGATTTTTACCATTTCACATACAATAATGTCTACTAATCCATGATGTCATTTAGAGGAAATTGCAGAAAATTCATGTTAGGGTTTTTCAATAAAAAGGAGCTGATAAAGTAAAACTTGTTTGGGTCCATACTTACTCCTTTTTTTTTTTTTTTTTTTTGTCTCCATGAAATTCAATCTGACATGCATTCAGGCAGAAATCCTACCCCTGAAAGACAGGGTTTGCAGAATGGCTCACTTGCTAATTGGATCATTTGTTTGATTGATCATATTGTCACAAAACTTACAAATTAGCTAATTGTATAATCCTGATGGATGAGACAGCAGATCCTTTCAAAAATGAATGCCAGCAGTTGGAAAAGGGCACATCTTTTCTTGACTTCTTGCTTGCTGAAGGGAGGACAAAAAAAAAAAAAAAAAAAACACAACATGAATGCACTTCGACATTCTCACTGCACCAAAGATTCTCCGCATTTTCGATTTGTGGAGGAGGCAGCGCAGATGTTATGCTTTAAGTGCGCCGATCAGCTACTGGCAAGTCATTTTTTTGAAGTAATGTATTCAGTATATGCTATTTCTTTTATTTTCCTTTTTTAATGTACTTTATAGCCCCTTGAACAGAAGTATTATCACAAATAAGCTAAGATGCACGGGTTCTAAGACATACATTTATTTTTCATTTAGTGTTATTTTGTGACTAATAATTTAATAATCATTTTTTATGACTAATAATTCAATAATATATTATTATCCTGAATAACTCTTCATAGTAAGTCTCTCTTATATTTATTTCCAGAATGGTGTGTTTAATCCAAAAGCAGCCCCAAATAACTCTGCATAACAAGTTATCAAAAATAAAAATTCCTTCATTTTCTTTTTCATACAGTATAATGCCAAATAATATCCAAAAATAGCCTTACATACAGTGGATTCAGAAAGTATTCAGACCCCTTCAGTTTTTTATTTTTTTCACATTTTATGATGTAGAGGCCTAAGTCATTTCATTTCATGAAGCAATACTCAATGCCCCAGAATGACAAAGCAAAAACAAGATTTTATTGATTTTTGAATTTATTAATTAGATTAGATAAATGTTATTAATCCCAAGGGGAAATTCAGATGCATATTGCTGCAGAAGCATAACGGACAAGGAAATAAACTCACAGGACAGATCTATATTAATAAAAGGCAAAGCCCGCCCTAACTCACTCACTCACTCACTCACTCACTCACTTACTCACTCACTCACTCACTCACTACTAATTCTCCAACTTCCCGTGTAGGTAGAAGGCTGAAATTTGGCAGGCTCATTCCTTACAGCTTACTTACAAAAGTTAGGCAGGTTTCATTTTCGAAATTCTACGCGTAATGGTCATAACTGGACCCTACTTACATACATATATACGGCCATAGCCTGCAGCTCGGTCGCCATGCTCAACGTCACGCCTCCCACGTAATTGAGTGCCTGCCCATATAAGGCCGTCCGTCAGCAGCAATCCAATAGACACGTTGCCGCTAAATATTCGCGGGTGAAGGACTGTGCTTATGCAAACAAAGATGAGATGGTCAGGGATACACTAGTGTTTGGCACAAACTCAGCAAAAGTGCGAGAGAAACTTTTAAGTGCCGGGTCTGAGCTAACATTAAATAAAGCCGTGGACATCGCAAGATCGCACGACAGAGCACAAGCACAGCTGAGAACCTTCGATGCATGTACTCCGAGCGGCTCACGTGATCTGACTTTGCAGGACTGGGAAAGGTAAACCCGTGCATGTAGTGTGTGATGTCTCAGATAAAGAGGAAGACGAGCTGTTTATTGATGCAGTAGGAAACGAACAACCCTCTGACACTGAACAAGCCTTTGTACACATATCAATAGGAAAGCAAGGTGTAAAGCTTAAGTTTAAATTATGTTCATAGACACGCTGCCGCTAAATATTCCCAACTTAATACCGGGAATGCCTGTTAAACATCTTAGATTCACGAGTACCGATTTGGGTAGTGATCACTTCGATGAATGAAACCTGTTCAAAAAACACATTACACAATTGAGAATGCAGCAAAAGAATATGAAGCGAGTGACGCATACAAGCATATTCATAAGTGCAGCTACTGCAGAAACAAAGCACGGTGTAAACCTTAAGTTTAAATTAAGTTCATAGACATGCTGCCGCTGGTGTTTGTCATGCCTAAGACGAATACGATATTCGCGAGATACAAGTTTAATGAGAGTACGCAGGGTATAAACGAGACTTTTCATCACTTTGTAACGGAGTTAAAATTGCTGGTGAAGGACTGTGCTTATGCAAACAAAGATGAGATGGTCAGGGATAGACTAGTGTTTGGCACAAACTCAGCAAAAGTGCGAGAGAAACTTTTAAGTGCCGGGTCTGAGCTAACATTAAATAAAGCCGTGCATGTACTCCGAGCGGCTCACGTGAACTGACTGTGAATGCAGTACGCAGAGAACAAGCAAGAGCTCCAAAGAGCGCTGAACAAAAAACGCATTACACAATTGAGAAGGCAGCAAAAGAATATGAAGCGAGTGATTCATACAAGCATATTCATAAGTGCAGCAACTGGGGAAACAAAGCACACGGTGGAAAAAGTCTATGTCCAGCTAAAGGAAGACAGTGTAAAAAATGTGGTAAATTGAACCAATTCAGTTTGCAGGACTGGGAAAGGTAAACCCGTACACGCAGTGTGTGATGTCTCAGATAAAGAGGAAGACGAGCTGTTTATTGATGCAGTAAGAGAGTAACAACCCTATGAAGCTGAACAAGCCTTTGAGGACATATCAATAGGAAAGTACTGTGTAAAGCTTAAGTTTAAATTAAGTTCATAGACACGCTGCCGCTGGCGTTTGTCATGCCTAAGGCGAATACGATATCCACGAGATACAAGTTTAATGAGAAGACGCAGGGTATAAACGAGACTTTTGATCACTTTGTAATGGAGTTAAAATTGCTGTAACGGAGTTAAAATTGCTGGTGAAGGACTGTGCTTATGCAAACGAATAGGAAAGCAGGGTGTAAAGCTTAACTTTAAATTAAGTTCATAGACACGCTGCCGCTGGTGTTTGTCATGCCGAGAGACTGTGTTTGTGGAGGGATGAAGAGTTAAGGCAGGTGGGGGAGTCACGTCATCATCTCCCCTCCCATTCACGCCATTTCATTCACTCCATTTCGCTCCGAGCTGAGCTCCGCAGCTGACATGGTCTTGCCGTTCTTTTTCTTTAGTGTTTAGTCCTCTCTCCTTTACTGATTTATATAAAGGAGAGTTCAGATCCAAGAGACTGTGTTTGTGTTTTTGTGGAGGGATTGAGAGTTAAGGCGGGTAGGGGAGTCACGTCATCATCTCCCCTCCCATTCACCTCATTTCATTCACTTCATTTCACTCCGAGCTGAGCTCCGCAGCTAACGCGGTCTTGTGGAAACACCTTCGTGATGCTGCCGCCAAATACTCACAGAAAAATCCACAAGTTAATGGACAAGCTGTCGCTAGGGTTCCTCCACACTCTGAATCCTCCAGGCACTCCTGTGCGTAATCTAATTTTGAAGGTTGGGACACCAATAATGTTACTGAAAAACTTACAGCCACCGAAACTTTGTAACGGCGTGAGACTTCAGGTCACGTGTCTGCAGAAGAACCTAATTGAGGCAACTATTTTTACTGGCAGTTGCTCAGGGGAGAGAGTTTTTATTCCTCGCATCCCCATTATACCCTCTGATCTCTCATTTCAATTCAAATGCCTCCAATTTCCAGTAAGGCTCTGTTTCTCGATGACAATTAATAAGTCACAGGGACAGACCCTACAAAAGGTTGCCATTGATTTGAGGCAAGATTGCTTTTCTCCTGGACAACTATACGTTGCATGCTCAAGAGTAAGCTCGCACATCTTGGTCATATTACAACCGGAGTGCTGAACTGACAACGTGGTATACAAAGAGATCCTTAACAAATAATTATTGGTATATTTTCCCTCAGTTTAAAAAGGTTTACTTTTCTTCTTAATAAAAATTTAAAAGCAGTACTTTGCCGCTGCGAAAGAAATTTCAAAATGAACTTAAAGGGTACATCGGTAGGAAGCATTGAATAGGCTGATAGCAGCAGGCAGAAAAGACCCCCAGAGGCAACTCTTAGCATATCGTGCCCCAAGACAGAGAGAGACAGCGCCTCCTGGAGGGGATTTTTCATGGTGGCATCCAGTTTTGCTACCTTTCTCTTTTCCACTGCAGCTTCCAGTGTGTCCAAGGTTTGTTCTGTGATGGCTTCCCTGATGAGTTTATTCTTACTTTGTGCTCAGGTTGCTTCCCCAGGAGACCACAGCATGGAACACCACACTGGCTACTGTGGACTGGTAGAACATTTCCAGACCTGAGTCTCCTTAGCAAGTCCACTCTGCTCTGGCCCTTCTTGTCTAGCACCACTGTGTTGTCAGACCAGTCCAGTTTGTTGTTTATATGACCTCCCCAGGAACTTGTAGCTCTACACCACTTCCATGTCCTCCCCTTGAGTGGTGACTGGTCTCAGTGGTTTCTTGGCATGTCAGACGTCCACTATCAGCTCTTTTGTCCTGCCGATGTTGAGTTGCAGGTGGTTCCTCTTGTAACACAAGACAAAGTTAAATAAAATTTAAAAAAATTGAAATATCATACTGACTGAAATATTTAAACCCTTTACTTAGAGCAATATCAGCCTGGAGTCTTCTTGGATTTGACATGACAAGCTTCACACACCTGGATTTGGGGATTTTCAGCCATTCTTCACAGCAGATTCTCTCAAGCTCTGTCAGTTTGGATGAAGACCACCGGTGGACTGTCTGCTCAGAGTTCAAGTCACTGGGGAATTCAAGGATGTTCTCAGAGTTGTCCCTAAACCACTCCTGTGTTATCTTTGCTTTGTACTTGGGGACATTGTCATGTTGGAAGTTGACCCTTTCACCCAGTCTGAGGACCAGTAAGGGTGCTCTGCAGCAGGTTTTTATTAAGGATATGTCTGTACTTTACTCCATTCAGCTTTCCATCACCCCATTTTATCTCTCAGTTCCTGCTTCTGATGGAGACCATTGGTGGACCAGTGGAGCTGTTTTCAGGTCGCTCCATAGACATTCGGTTGGCTTCTGACAGGGCCACTCAAGAACATTTCCATTTCCAGACGTGTCCCGAAACCACTCCTGTGGTTTCTTTGCTTTGTGCTTGAGCTCATTGTCCTGTTGGAAGGTGAACCTTCAGCCCCGTCAGAGGACCAGAGATCTTTAGAGCAGGCTGGCATTAAGGATATCTGTGAACTTTGCTCTGTTCATCTGTTCCTTAACCCTGTATAGTCTCCAAATCCCTGATGCTGAAAAACAACTACACTGCATGATGCTGCCACCACCATGATTCATTGTTAGAACGGCATTGCACATGTGATGATCTTGGTGGGTGTTGTTCAAAAAGCGGACGCCAAAAGCCCCTACTACAAATCCTGGACTTAAGGTTCATGGGGGTAAGGCCAGGTACACCAGGGTCCCTAATCTTAAAATTTAGATTAGGTGCCTAATCTTAAAATAGTGTAAGGCTGTCTAATCTTAAAGTTGAACCCTGACGTATACTAACGGAGTCTGCATTTTGAAAGAGACCCACCTTGGTTTCATCAGTCCAGAGAATTTTGTTTTTCAAAGTCTCAGAGTCCTTTAGTTGCCTTTTTGCAGACATCAAGCAGGCTTTCATGTGTTGTTTTCTGAGGAGAGGCTTCCCTCTGGCCTGTCATAAAGCCCAGATCAGTGGAGTGCTGCAGTGATGGTTGAGCTTCTGGAAGCTTCTCTCATCTTCATACAGGTTCTCTGGAGCACAGCCAGAATGATTATTGGGTTCTTGGTCACCTTTTCTTTCCACAATTTCAGTTTCAGACCAGTTTTAGGAAGAGTCGTGGTTATTCCAAACTTCTTTCATTTAAGAATTATGAAGACAACTGCAGCATAAATTAATGTGTAGCCCTCACCAGATCTGTCAAGTTCAAGTCAAGTTGGGAAGCATGCACTGGTACAATGCGTTGCCACACCCACCACACGACCATTAAGCTCAGTCCTCCAACTTGCCTCCAAGGCAACTGTTCTCTTCTTCAGTGCTGCAGGAATTAATGTGTAGTCCTTGACACAATCCTGTCTCTAAGCTTTGCAGGCTATTCCTTTGACCTTCTGGCATGGCTTTTGCTCAACTGTGGCACCTCCTATAGACAGGTGTGGGCCTTTCCTAATCAGTCCAATTGATTGAAATGACCACAGATGGACTCCAAAAACGGTGTAGAAACATCTCAATGATGATCAATAGAATGGGATGCCAGATTCCGAGTGCCATATCAAAGGGTCTGAACACTTGTATGAATGTGATATTTCAGTTTTTTGTTTTAGTACATTTGCAAATAGTTCTAAAATTCTATTTTCGCATTGTCATTCTGGGGTTTTGAGTGTCGCTTAATGAGAGAAAAATTGAATTTAAACGATTTTAGCGTTATGCTGCAACTTACCAAAATGTGTAGAAGTGAAGGAGTCTGAATACCCTCTGAGGCACCTCTACACTCTTCAAAACTGTTCTTTCAACTACTCCTCCAAAGAATCATTATACTGTGCTTAGTGTTCCACCATAATGGAAATGGCAGGCCAAGTAATGGCTAAAAAGTGCTGGACAACTGAAGGAGAAATGTTTTACATTAACAAAATTCTACTTTAAGTCTAAAGGAAAGACTCTTCAGTGCAAAGGCCATACTCTGAAGTTCAGCAAGTTCAAAAGAATTAGGACAGACTGATAGAACAACAGACACCATTGCCTAACATTTACATAATAATTCACTTGAGTACCATAGGATTAAAATACTCAAGGATTCAATGCTGTGTTAGTTCAGCCTGAAACCTGCCTTAGGTAACTGTGTTGGACTTCATTGGTACCTTGGCTTAAATAAAAGAAACCTCGAATCATACAAAACTTCATCTGGCTATTCAATAAAGAGTAAATCCTTGACACCATGAGATGAAAAAGAACTGCCAAAACAAAGCAGGGTTCAAAACCAAGGAAGAACAAAGGAGAACCAATCACAATGTAAAAAGTTAGTTTTGGAGATAATCCACAATCTTGGACAACTAAATGCAGTGAATACCCTCCAGAAGGTGATGTCACACAATGCAACTTCCAAGGGACATGTGATGGTAATGGGGGCTTAAAGTGCACAAAATGGCAGTGCCTGTGAGTATAAATCAAAATAAATAAAGGGTGGTTCAACTAAATCAAATAAAACAACAATAACTGATAAATAATGGAAAAACAAAAATAAAATTACAAAATGAAATATAAAAAACGTGCATTGGAGACAGTTTAGAGCTCTGGTGATGGTAATCACCCACCGATCCAGGTGTTGGCACTGTGGTCTAATGCATTCTCTCTTCTTCCCTCTGCAGAATGGAAGACTGACAGCCTTTCCACCGCTGACATTACTTCTGTTGTCCCCGCCTCTTCCTGCCGAGTGACTATATAACCCCGGAACTTATTCTCAGTTCTGTTCTGAACCTCTGGAAAGATGTCACTGCAAATTATTGCATGTTGCATTTTTGTGAATTCTTATAATTTACGTGGTCACCAAGGTAGTGCTCCAACACGTTCACTTTGTTATGTAACTTTTTTACAAAATAAAACATCTAAAACCACAATATTTACTAGAATAAATATATGCTAAATGTTTGGTTACACATACCCTCAGAGTTTTGTTTAAAACTGCAAATACATGAATCGCTATATAGGAGTCGCAGTAGACTCGACACGATCAACTCTCAGACAGTGTTCAGAAGCCATTAAGAAGGCTAACAGAATGTCAGGTTATATAGCGCCTTGATGTGTGGAGTACAAGTCACAGGAGGTTCTGCTCAGGCTTTATAACGCACTGGTGAGGCTTCATCTCGAGTACTGTGTGCAGTTTTGGTCTCCAGGCTACAAAAAGGACATAGCAGCATTGGAAAAAGTCCAGAGAAGAGAGACTAGGCTGATTCCAGGGCTACAGGGGATGAGTTATGAGGAAAGATTAAAAGAGCTGAGCCTTTACAGTTTAAGGAACAAAAGATTAAGAGGAGACATGACTGAAGTGTTTAAAATTATGAAGGGAATTAGTCCAGTGGTTCGAGACTGTGAATTTAAAGCGAGTTCAACAAGAACATGACTACACAGTGGGAAACTTGTTAAGGGTAAAATTTCACACAAACATTAGGAAGTTTTTCTTTACACAGAGAACCACAGACACTCGGAATAAGACACCAAGTAGTGTGATAGACAGTAAGACTTTAGTGACTTTCAAAACTCAACTTGATGTTATTTTAGAAGAATTAAGTGGATGGGACTGGCGAGCTTGGTTGGGCTAAATGGCCTGTTCTCGTCTATAGACTGTTCTAATGTTCTAATATGGAGAAACATTTTGCTAAAAGCTCAGTGTAAAAGTTGTTATTAAGAAGAAACTCTTATAAACGTATTAAAAAAATCTGACACAGCTTTGTCCGCGAGTTTGGTCCAAACACAACGCAGGTAAAGTATCCGCAGGTCTAACTCTTTTTTTTTTCAGGCAGAACTTGATTTTTTTTCCTGTAAACAACATTTTTTCCAGTTTGAAAGTATATTATTATGAAACTGACCTTTTAGCTGAGGCTCCCTACCCTTAAGCAAGTGATCTAAGCCAGCTCTGAATCGATGTTTTTATGCCTTGAAGACATTGTATTGCTTTACTCGACATGAATACACCAGACTACTGTTCAGTTTTGCAGTTATTTTGAATTCTAATATGTAACAAAAAAAGAGAGTATTTTTAAAATAGAATAACTGGGCTGCAAAATAAAGAGTGTGCTGTACTATTCATTACTCTGAGACTGAACTGAAGCATTCATAAGCATAACACAATCCGATATTCTTGATACATAAAACATTCTCAGTTCCTTTGTGTTTGGCTGCAGTTAATTTTAAATTTAAAATATGATTACAAGCATAATTTCTGTTCTTGTGATCACTGGAACAAGCGTCAAAAACTTACAGCACCATTTTTAATAGGCATGCCTAGTCTTATGAAATAATCACAAATGCCCTATTGTAGAAAATGATATTTTCTTATAAATATAATGTCACATGCATAAACTTGACAAACGGTCATTGTTTATTATCTTTGCGAGCTGTAGCTCGGACTAGAAAGCTGCCAGTGCCCAAATAAGTAAATGGGAGAATGAAGTCTTTTACTAGCACTCATTTTAATATGTCATGTTATGTCACGTCAAAATAAAATAAAAAATCAACAAAACTGCAAATAAGTAAATGTAATTTTCTTACTCGCTTAATCAAGTCAAAGGCTGTGTGGAACTGGAGACTATCCCAGGTAGCAATGGGTGCAAGGCAGCTACAAACCCTGGACAGGGTGCCAGTCAATCACAGGGCAAACACACACACACACACACACATTGGCATTGCCAATCCACCCAACCTGCATGTCTTTGGACAGAGGTAGGAAACTCCATGGGGACATGAGGATAACATGCACACTCTACATGAGGGGGGATCTGAAACCTGAATCCCCTTAATGCGAGGCAGTAGTGCTACCACTGTGCCATCCCATTTTATAATGTAAAAGAAATATATATAATTTTAAAATAGAATATAACTTGATCATTACAGTGCCAGGTTGGACGGTTTGGAGACAAAGTCAGAGAGGCGAGATTGCGTTGGTTTGGACATGTGCAGAGGAGAGATGCTGAGTATATTGGGAGAAGGATGCTAAAGATAGAGCTGCCAGGTAAGAGGAAAAGTGGAAGGCCTAAGTGAAGGTTTATGGATGTGGTGAGAGAGGACATGCAGGTGATGGGTGTGACAGAGCAAGATGCAGAGGACAGAAAGATATGGAAGAAGATGATCCGCTGTGGCAACCTCTAATGGGAGCAGCCGAAAGAAGAAGAAGAAGTTAGTGTAATTTCTCAGTGTTACACAATGTCCGGTAGTGCAAGCCGAAAGAAGAATATTACAGAGCTTTCACACTGCTGATAAACTTTGCAACTGATATAAACACATTTACGTAAAGTCCTGATTATGTTCCTGGATAATCCATAACAATTAAAATCAGGGATAAGTTAGTGATTATGCAATCCGTCATTCTTACTGCAGCACAGGTAAATATGACCTGTCTATCCTTAGTAGAATCATCTGTCATATTCTTCTTTACTTTTTTTGTTAAAGATTCTGAACGTTGTTAGTTTGCTATGTGATATCTGTCAGGTTGTGCTGGTGCCCACTGTTGCTCATTGTGTTTATGTACCTCCTTCTCCAGGCTGTGTCTACTTGGTTGTATTGTTAGTAATCAAGTAACAGGTGAAAAAGAGGCAGGAACAATAAAAAGGTCACTGCCAATTAGTAGTGCTCTAGCATTGTGCCTGATAAGCCACTGAGAAAGCTGCAGCTTATCTCGTTTATGCTGGAAGATAGGTGAAAAAGAGAGTGCAGACTGGGTGGAATGGGTGGAGAAAAGTGTCAGGAGTAATTTGTGACAGATGGGTATCAGCAAGAGTGAAAGGGTAAGTCTACAGGACAGTAGTGAGACCAGCTATGTTATATGGGCTGGAGACGGTGGCATTGAGCAGAAAGCAGGAGACAGAGCTGGAGGTGGCAGAGTTAAAGATGCTAAGATTTGCATTGGGTGTGACGAGGATGGATAGGATTAGAAATGAGGACATTAGATTGTCAGCTCAAGTTGGACAGTTGGGAGAGTCAGAGAGGCGAGATTGCGTTGGTTTGGACATGTGCAGAGGAGAGACGCTGAGTATATTGGGAGAAGGATGTTAAGGATTGAGCAGCCAGGTAAGAGGAAAAGAGGAAGGCCTAAGAGAAGGTTTATGGATGTGGTGAGAGAGGACATGCAGGTGATGGGTGTAACAGAACAAGATGACGAGGACGTGGAGATATGGAACAAGATGATCCACTGAGGTGACCCCAAATGGGAGCAACCAAAAGAAGAAGAAGAAGTTAGCGTAATTTCTCAGTGTTACACAGTGTCCGGTAACAAGAAGCTGAGATTAAGTGATTATGAATACCAACTGGTAATGGCACTCCAATAAGACTGTGAGGAGCAACATTACATTCAAGTTAAGACTTTACAAAGCTTGCATGAAGATGATGTGAGTAGTGCTAGGTGGTGCTTCAGAGGAGCAGAATATTTTGTAGATATCATAGCTATCAAGAACTCATTTTATGTCAAAAAAGTTTGAAAATGCATACACGGTGCATTTAGGAACATAGTTGACTTAGTTGGTTTCATGGTGAGTTTTGGTAAGGTGCAGCCTTTGGCTTACACCAAACATGGCGTTAAGTCTGCTCAATTTTGGTCTCCCTTCATATAACGTAAGAGTTTCCCGTGTGTCTTCCGTCATTTCTCTTTTCTTCTCCCCCAGGTGCCATTACAGGGCTTCTTCTCAGTGCATTGGAGACAAAAGGAGAGGACATGAGTAATGGCAGCAACCCCTGTTGTCAGGGCCATCTATGCACCATGTTTCTGATGCCTATGTAAGAAGATGATCCGCTGTGGCAGCCCCTAACAGGAGCAGCCGAAAGAACAAGAAGATAGGATTATACACCAATAGGATATACACTTTATTATTACACCACTTTGAATCACAGTGGAATTAATTTGGCTTAATATGAGCAGAAGCAAAATTCTTTATTTTGAATGTACAAACAGATCTCTGTAAAGTGGTCTAAGTTAATTACAAATGTAGAACATAAAGTAATTGACTGCATAAGTATTCCTCCCCTTCAAGTTAGTATTAGACATTGTGGTGGGCGGCCGGAGCCCATGCCCAGCCAGAACGCCCCTTTAATGGAAGGTCTGGGGAAGAGAGTCTATCCGGATCATTACCTCCCCTGGAGCGCTAGAGGGCACACTGCTGGGGCCCATGGTCACCGCCAGGGGGCGCCTGGGGAACTGCTCATCCCTTAATTGCTGCACTTCAGCCACAAGTGAAAGTGCTACCATAACTGGGTCAACGAGCACACGAAGCACTTCCAGGTGCTTTATAAAGGAGCCAGCAGCCACTACTCAGGAGGAGGTAACTGAAGCTTGCCCAGAGGAGTGGAGGAAAAAGAAAGAGAAATAGGAAAGAGATTTGTATTGTGCTGTGGGCTGTGCTGTACCGGTCAGAAACGGGGGAAGGCATTTCACACGAGGAAAATAGAAAGAAAAATAAAAATGCGTACCTTGAACTTGTGTCCCACGTTTGTCTGTTTGGGTGGCGGTGTGCCCCTTGGTGGTCCACAACATATATAAATGAAACACCTGTGTGTGCGTGTAGGGAGCAGTCTGCTCTGATCATGCTCAACCACAGCCAATAGATGGCACATGCACGCACTTTTACATTTTTTCGGCTCTTGCATGCACCCCACTTCTCACTATGATAGACCTGTGTGCAGCAAACGCCACCATGCAACAACGACATTGTGCTAATAACACAGATAAAGAGACACAATGTCGAAATGAAGCAAATGACAGGGCTCAACAACGTGCAAGTGAAACTCCTCAGCAATGGAGGGCAAGGCTTGAAATTTTCACTAAAGACGTCTATCTGAGGGAATTTTCTCAAAACACAGATTAATAGGACTCCTATGCCAGCAATACGGCTAAGATATGGCATCACCAGTTTCTTCTTACGAAAGCCAGTGGGGCAGCAAGCAGAGGTGCGTCCATATCCTCTGTACTGGGTAATACTTAGCAGTTAGCTGATGCCTCTCCAAGTTCATGAATATAATAAAACTGCTAGGGCGTCTTTGGGTTGTTTTTTGTCCCGAAGACCACACAAAGCTAGTTTAGTAGATCCACCTTCAGCAGCCATGATGGCCTTGAGTCCATGCATACAGATCTGTAATTCCCTCTATCAGATTTTCATATCTGGACGCTGCCATTTTGCACCACTCTTCTTTGCAAAACATCAAGCTACAAGGTGATCAGCCTTTTTCAAGTCCTGATGCAAATTCTCAGTAGAGTTTAAGATGTGAGCTCCGACTTGGTGACTTCAGGACATTAACGTTGTTGTTTTTAAGTCATTCCTGTGTGCGTCTAATTTTTATGCTTTGGGTTATTGAATTACTCGAAAACAGATCATTTCCCAAGCTGCAGGTTTCTTGAAGACTGCATCAGGTTTTCCTCCAGGCTTTCCCTTTTATTTTGAAACATTCATTTTACTCTCACAAGCCTTCCATGGCCTGCTGTAGAGAAGCATCCCCACAGTGTAATCCTTACGTCACCAAGCTTCATGGTGAGGATGGTGTATGGTTTAAACCACACATGGTATTTAGTCTTATGGTAAAACAGCTCAACGTTGGTCTCATCAGGCCTGAGAATCTTTCTCCATCTGACTTGAGTGTCTCCCATGTGCCAGCTGGTATACTCTAGCCCAGACGTCATGTGCATTTGTTTAACAGTGGCTTTCTCTTTGCTTTCTCTCCTATAAAGCTGCGACTGGTGAATCATCTGGACAACAGTCGTTGTTTGCACAGTCCCTCCAATCTCAGTTACTGTAGCCTGTCCCTTGTTCAGAGTCCTCATAGGTCTCTTAGTGGCCCCCCTCACTTGTCTTCTTCTCACCTGATCACTCAGTTTTGTGGATGGCCTCCCTGCTCTGGGCAAATTTCCACCTGCCCCATACTCTTTCCATTTCCTCATGATTGATTTATCTAGATATTCAGTGATTCATATATTTTCTTGTCTCCATCCCCTGACTTGTGCTTTTCAAATCACCTTTATCACAGAGTTGTTTGCCATGTTCATTTGTCTCCATTGTGTAGGTTAGATCAACATATTGACTCACCACAAGCTGGACCTTCCACATACAGTTGTATTTATAGCCCCCTGATGACAGACAGGTGATCTCAATCGAACTAATTCAGTGACTTCTAAAACTTAGAGCCTGTTTACGTCAGTTGCCCCGTTTATCAGCAGTGTGAAATCTCTGTAATGATCAAGTTTATTTAAAGCACCAGGGATGATAATATGTGTGCCATATTAAAGGGTGGGGGGATGCTTATCAGGTCAGGTCAGGTTAGGTTGGGGGGCATACACTGGTGCAGCATGACAAAACACCTCGGGATCCAGGTTGCCAACCCCTCAGGCAGACACGTGGTCCAGTCCTATCCTCCGGAAATGAACCTCTAACTGTCGCAGCCAGGTGTTACGTGGGCGTCCCCTTGGCCTGGTCCAGCCGTTTGGGTCTTCAACAATGAGGATCCTGTGAGTCAGATCACCCTCGGGAAATTACTCCAAATGGCTGTAGTGACATGATTGATGTTTCCTCACAATGCAGGAAATGTGCCTCATTTGGGACTCCGTGACCAACCATTCATTCGACACAAACTCAAACCAGCAGTACCCAAGGATTTTCCGGAGAGACACAGTACCAAAAGAGTACAGTCTTCATCTCAGGTCACTGGATAGCATCAATGTCTTTTAACCATATAGCAAAACAGGAAGCACCAGGACTCTAAAGACTTGGACCTTCATCTTTTGCAGAGATATCGGGAGTGCCACACACCCCTTTCCAGCGACCTCATGAACCACCCCCCATGCTCTCACAATCCATCTGCTTACTTCATAGGAAGAGTCACCAGGGATATGAATGTAAGTTAACCTCTCGACAAGGTTGACACTCTCTCCACAGACAGACACACTGCTGATGGCCTGGAGTGCTTATGTGATCAGTTATTTTGAATTTTATATTCATAGACCACTTTACAGAGAACTGTTTTTTGCTTTGACATTATAGAGTATTTTTTTCTGTTGATCAGTATCAAAAAACCCAAATTAAGTCCACTGTAACTGAACGTTGTAAAACAATGTAATGAGAAAACTTCCAAAGGGGTGAATACGTGAATAGGCACAGTGAACTATTGTCATTCCACAGGATTACTGCATTGCTTTAACCCAGGATACCTTTGTCTGTTGCATTTTCTTTTTTGTTTTGGACCTCTGACAGTTTATAGTTTGGATAGGTAGATATTAAAATAATTAGTTGGTGATCCCGCCTGATTCCATCTTCTTAAACCTGATTTGTGCCATCAGTCAGATGAAGCAGGGTGCCATGTCAAATAGTGAGATAGTTTAAAAAAATTGACTCCTCTTTGATTGACTGCTACTTTATCATGTAGACGGAGTGGACGTCCCAGATAGATCTGTGATTAATCAGATTGCTTTTGTAGACCACAGATTTCAAGTCAAGTACTATAAAAATCAGATAGGTCCTACCATTAGTTGTAGAAGGTCTATGACTGTTTGCAGTTCATATTTCTCAAAAATAACATTATTGCAGCAAGTCCAATCTATGTGTCAATACCTTGTATTGGGTGTTTGAATTGCTGTCAGGATCAGCTATTGAAAATCGTAATATATATAAATGGAAACAGCCTCTCTCACATTACATTTGAAACAGTTCTTGAGGTGGCACAGAATTTTGAAATAGATCCCTTTGAAAATTTGTCAGTGCTTCTTAAATACGAGTTTGATGAAAGTTCAAAAATTTGTACATTGTTGTCTAGTTAAGATTTTTCAACAAAAATGGAACTATTCTGACTCATTTCGGGCAGAGTGGTGGCTCTAAGGCTAGGGATCTGTAGGAGGTTGCTGGTTCGAATCTCGTAAACACCAGAAGTGACTCTGCTCCTTTAGGCCCTTAACCTGCAATTGCCTCGTCCTGGGTATGAAGTTAATCTGCATCCAGCCCTGCAAGCAGGTTGTCCAACTTGCAGGGGAAAAATTGGGGGTTGGTGGCAGGATTGGCATTCCAGCCGCCGTAAAAACCCTCACACTGTTTCAGTGTGGTGCCAAGGTGTCAAATGATGGTGTCCAAATTCATGTGTGGTAGGTGCGACAACGTGCTATCAGCGCAAGCTCCCAACCTCTGACTCATTTTGTTGAAGAATACTTGTAGCAAAATTTTGTCAAAATCAGTCGACTGAAAGATTATGAATGGAATGGGCAGACAGTCCAACAGATGTGATGACAATAACCGGTGCTTTTACATTTTATGCCAATGCAGCTAAAAATGGGTGTCATTCCCACAATTCCTAATGCGAGCAGGAACAGATTACTTGAGGCTTTGTTGTTTACATCCTGCTGCCTTCTTCTCCCTCTTTTGTCCATCAGTCTCTATACCTGCTCTGTCTTCATTGTAACTGCTGGTCAGTCCCAGTTTTGATTTTTTAATTTCTGCTTTCTGCTAACCTGGCTGCATGTTAAAAATCAATGTGCAGCCAGCTGAGATATTGTCAGCTGCCTGTCTCCACTGCTGCACTAATGCGTTGTTTCAATAGGCCAACCTTTGGTTTTTCCTTTAAAAAAGTAGAATTCTTGGTCTCTTTAATCAATTCCCTATATGATATTTAAGTGGCCATTCATACAGCAGAAAAGTGTCACTGAGAGCAGCATGATCACCAAAGTCGAGAGGCAAAACAAAGGCATCTAAGATTCTTCAATCAGCAGTAACTTCATAGCATACAAGCACACGGGATCTGACTAGACCCTACCAAGAAAACGCTGCTCCACTGCTCAAGCATTATTAACCACTCCTCGAGGATTTAGACACATCCTCCACTTATCTATGCACTTGCCTCTCCCTCAGTATGCTGTTAAATTGCACAGGTTCAGTAAATCCATTTATAAAGTCTATCCAACTAGTCCCGTGGGGAGAAATAATCAGATCCCAGTGGAAGGATTATCTTTCTCATTAACCATGGGTGCTTAAATGGAGGAAAAATAGCCTCAGTAGAATGTGAGTTCTGTTTAGCATTTCCATATTGCTGCTACTCATTTAATGGCTCTTTAGAGAGATGGAGATGCTTTTTATTGTCCACAAGGTGGAAGTGTCGCTACATTTGTTTAATCTATACTGTAGCCTACTATAGATGTATATGTACTATAGAGGTATATGTACTATATATCTATTGTGAGATCTCCAGCCCGGACACAACCAAACAGAAACCGACAGTTCATAAAACACACGCTTTTAATCTTACTAAGTATCCCGAAACACAAGTCCCGCACACTCATAGTGCTTCCCGCACCAAACACCCTTACTTGGGCCTTCAACTGTCCGTGGGCCGCCTTTCTTTCTCCTGTCCCTAAAGCTTCGTCCACCTCCAGCTCCCAGCTCTAGCTCTTCGACTGTAGGAAGGCAGACACTTTTACAGTATATTCACTCGGATGTGCTCCAGTTGTTTGCTGATGCCCTTCCGGCAGCACTTCCTGGAGTGGCTGAAGTGCCGCACTAGCACCCAGAAGCACTCTGGGTGTCCCTGGAAGGTTCTTCCTCCACCTGCCCAGGTGTGGCGGAAGTGCAGGTTTCCCAGGCTCCACAACACTCGGGGCGCCCCCTGCCAGCGGCCACGGGCCCCAATGGGTTTGAGCCTCCAGGCTCCGTCCCCGTGGTCCTGCCCTTATCCAGGGCGGTTGCCCCTTCGTGGCCTGGGGAAACGTATAAACTGCCTCCCAGTCCTTCCAGGCGTCCTGGCTGGGTCTGCCCCCCAGCCTCCTGCCATACTATATACATATATAGATATCCAATGTCTGTCTGTCTGTTTGTCCTCATCTCACAAGAGAATTACTTATCAGATTTAGATCTGGGTTTTTTCTATAATTTGCTTGAACATTCCGGTTGATTTTACGACTTTTCTCAATACACTAAGTATCATAGTTCGCTTGTGGTACTGATTTATTTGTGTGAATTTGAGAGACACGCAGTGGGCTGAGGGAGGGGGGCGGGTCCCTCCTCACTCACATGCCAGCCTTGGGGTGTAACTTAACCTCCACTTAGCTAGTCAATGAGAGAATTACTTAACGAATTTAGTTTGAATTTTTTTCTATAACTTGCTTGAACATTCCGGTTGATTTTGTGACTTTTCTCTTAGTGCTAAGAATCATAATTTACTTGCAGAAGCGATATACTTGCATTAATCCGAGACAGAGGCTGCAGGCCGAGGGGAGGGGGAAGTGTGACATCAGGAGTGGGGAGCTGGGCAGGGCCCACCTCACTGTCCTTTTTCACTACTACATGGGCAGAGCCACGGGGGACAGCTAGTAAATATATATATATATATATATATATATATATATATATATAAAAATATGTACTGTATATACTTGCGGATAAGTTCTCCCACGGATAATTTGGGAGTTGATTTTAACGTAGAATTTCTGATATTTGTCTGTCGTATAAGTCGAATGTAGAAAACGCACGCTATTGGTCCAAGAGATTATGATATGCTAACGCCCACCTGAGAGAGTAACCACGGAGGGAGCACACAGCCTTTTTCATTTCTATGTATTGTGCCTACGTGACCACACGGTAATACCCGACCTATTCCGAAGTGATGTTTGCACTTTTTTGTGTTTTTTGTATCTCACACCCTCATATACCTTTATCGGAAGAGCATCCCTTATCTATGATGGAGCGTTCGATCAAAAGAAAATATGAAGCTGGTTTTAAATTAAACGTTGTTGAAGTAGCGAAAGAAATTGGTAACTGCACTGCTGCAACAAATTTCAATGCACCTGAGAAACTGATGCGAGATTGGAGGAGGCAAGAAGATGTAAGAAAAAAAGAATGTAAGCATCACATTTTTTATATATCAATATGTCATACATTTCCGCTCTCCCACCATCAAATTCGGGCCATACTATATTTTATATTTTACTGTATATGTATGTGGGTGTGTGTATGTTTATCTATCCATGTATATACATGTGCGTATGAACATGTATATGTAGTTTATAAGTATACTGTAACCACACGAGGGCACCAGGGAGCCCCAAACCACAGACCCAGCAATACGCCACACATTAATAGAATAAAATAAAGGATCTTTATTCCAGAATGCACCTTCACAGACCTCCTTCCAGCAATGTGCCACAAAATATAATAAATCATACAATAAACTGATTATTCTTCCTCCTTCTCTCCCCCAGTTGAGTGTTACCCACTGCTTCCCAACTCTAACTCCACTACGCTCCTTTTTATGCTGGACTCAGGTATCCTTCCGGAGGCCACACAATGTCTTCCAGGGAGTTCTTTTCCGGGCCATAAGGAATGTATGGAGGTCCTCCCCTGACAGTGCCCTCTGTCAATACCCAGGGACCCCGACTGGGTTGCACTTCTGGACTCCATATCCCAAGCAACCCTGCGGGAGTCCCGACTGGGTTCCCATATGAGGACCACTGCTACCTGGCATATGGAGGATGGAACCACTCCCGACTCTTGGCTTTTGCTGGTTCATCCGTTAACTTATACTGGCTGGGTACAAAGTTGTTTATTTGTTCCGCTGACCAATCCATCTGAATCATCGTACTGGCCTCCCGTCTCATCTGGGATGCCCATTTTCCTCCTACAATCCCTATATGACTAAATGTATTTGAGCATTCATAGGCATTGGTTTTGTCACCTGTATGATTTTACAGCAGGAACTGATTTTACGACACATAGACAAGGTTTTAGTAGATGCATAGCGATTCACATGCCTGTCTTTGTCCTATTTAGCTGGGAAGTCATACAGTAAGAATAACTGTTGAGAAGAATTGCCCTCAGCTCTACTCCTTCCAGAATAAGACACCCCAGAACCACCATTATGGTGTTAGTCCATACATTTGACCATCAAGACTGTTGAAGATGAGGCCTCCATAGTTTAGCCCCTGATCTCAAATGTCCAGTGCCTGCTCAATGAAAGCTTTTCTCCCTCACCTGTTCAAAGCCCTTAGGCCCAGTATTCACAAGCCTGACCCTTGTTCCTTCCATTTCAGGACTACTATGAAGCCAAGCCATGCAATGCTTTAGAAATGTCTTGCTGAGATATGCAAGATCTTCCCAGAGAAAGATGTTGTCTGGATGGGAGCAGATGTTGCTCTAAAACCTGTATATACCGTTCAGCATTGATGATGCCTTTCCAGATGTGCAAGCTGTCAGTTCAATTGGAACTAATGCATCCCCCTATACCCTCAGAGATGCAGACTTTTGAAATGAGCGCCGATAACAAGTCGGATGGACCCTCTCCTCTGTAGTCTGGAGGACATGGCGTCCATGTTTTCCAAAAAGAATGTCAAATTTCAATTCGTCTCACCACAGATCGGTTTTTCACTTTGCCTCAGTCCGTTTTAAATGAGCTTTGGCCCAGAGAAGACAGCATCATTTCTGGCTCATGTTCACATGTTGCTTCTTCTTTGCATGATAGAACTTTAACCTCAATTTGTGGATGGCACGGCCAACTGTGTTTACAGACAATGATTTGTGGAAGTGTTCCTGAGTCCATGCAGTGATTTCCATGACAGAATCAGGCCTATTTTTAATGCAGTGTCGCCTGTGGGCCCAAAGATCATGGGTATCCAATATTGATGTTTGGTCTTGTCCTGTGTGCACAGAGATTTCTCCAGATTCTTGAATATTCTGATGATATTATGCACTGTAGATGATGAGATATTCAAAGTCTTCACAGTTTTACATTGAGGAACATTATTCTGAAAGTGTTCTGCAATTACAGACACAGTTTTTGCAAACTGGTGAACTTCTGCCCATCTTTACTTCTGTGGGACTCTGCCTCTTTGAAATGCTCTTTTTACACCCTATCATGTTGCCAATAAACCTGATTAGTTGCAAAATGTTCCATCAGCTGTTTTTTTTTTAAGTATCACTTTCTTGTATAGCCTTTTGTTGCCCCGTCCCAACTTTTTTGAGACGTGTTGGTGCCTGCCATTAAATTCAAAATGAGGTCATATTTTTCATGAAATAGTAAAATGTCTCACTTTCAACATTTGTTGTGTTTTCTATGTTCTGTGAACTGTGAACAACATATGAGTTTATGAGATTTGCAAATCATTGCATTTTGTTTTTATTTACATTTTACATGGCATCCCAACATTTTTGGAACTGGTATTGTATGAAATTCTTGATCAACCTTCACCAAATAATAATAGTAATAATACAAATTCTTTACATTTATATAGCACTTTTCTCACTACTCAAAGCGCTTTTTTCATAGTGAGTCAGGAGCCATTTCTGCCACCACTAATGTGTAGCATCCACCTGAATGATGCAACGGCAGCCATTTTTGTGCCACTATGCTTAACTCACATTAGCTATTAGGTGGTGGAGTGGTGACAGCCAATAAGAGACAGGGGATGATTAGAGGGCCAGAATGATTAGGCCATGGTGGGCAATTTAGCCAGGACAAGTGGATACACCCTACTCTTTACAAGGGACGCTAAGGTATTTTTAATGACCACAGAGAGTCAGTACTTCGATTTTATGTCGCATCCGAAAGGATGGCACCATTTTTACAGCACAGTGTCCCCATCACCGCACTGGGGAATTGGGATCCACATTTTGACCACATGGTATGCCAGCTGCCCTCACCATCACCTCTTCCAGAAGCAACCCAAGCTGTTCCTAGATGGTCTCCCACCCAAGTATTTGCTGGGCCCGAAAATGCCTAACTTCAAATAGATGACCTCTTCTGAAGTAAATGTGGTATGGCTTGGTCCTGCAGCTCCTCACCAGTCAAGCCCTTTTCCTTCAGATCTTCTTTTACTTTATATGTCAACCACCAGCTGTTGTAACTTTTCCAAACTTTCCATTACAGTCAGAAGAGAAACAACCACAGTGGACCATAGTAAGATAAGGATAGAAAAAACAGTTTGGATAGAGCGGAGGTCAAAAAAATTGGAGGACCTAAAGTTTTGTAAATGAGGAAAAGGAACAGAGAAGGTCTCAAATTCAGATCAGATGTTAGTTAGAAACTCTCCTAAGGAAAGTACTACAGATTGTAACTGTCTCTAGATAAAAAAAAAAGTATTTCTTTTACTGAAATAAAGACTAAACAACCACTGGGCATGTGACTCATCCCAAAATATAATGTGAGCACAGCCCATGCATGGCATCATAGCCAGCAAACATTTAACGTGGTGACATCATCATTGTGTGAAAGTGAAATTAAAGTTAGATGACAAAATAAATGCAAGTCATTTGTATTTTTCCAGTTGAGAAAGAGTGTTTCCCCATTTTGAATACACAAGCCCACTTAAGCTATAACAGAGCAGGCCGACAAATAAATCTGAATCATTAACTCAGGCTGTTATGATTAAAACACACAGCAACAACAACAACATTTATTTATATAGCACATTTTCATACAAAAAGTAGCTCAAAGTGCTTTACATACTGAAGAAAAGAAAAATAAAAGACAAAATAAGAAATTAAAATAAGACAACATTAGTTAGCATAGAAAAGGAGTAAGGTCCGAAGGCCAGGGTGGACAGGCATATTTACAAATGTCCTAATGGTAATTTCTGCCTGGTGTCTGTCTGGTAAAGAGCACAATTAATTAAGCAAAAAAAAAAAAATCAAATAAAGACAAATTATTAATTGAAGTGAAGAAATGCAGCTGTAGGATTGAGTCGTAGAGAACAAACCCCTTCCGGCAATGGCTTCAGCCTCTGAACAATTCATGCCTCAGAAAGATCCTAAAACAACAAGATGTCTGTGGATGACAGTTTTTCCATTGGGCCGTCAATGAAATACTCAAAGTCTAGCCAATGTGGTAATGCATTTCAGTTGAAGCTCTTGCCATTTCCCCGCTCAGTAAATCGAGCAAGTGCAATGAATAACAAATGATTTGTCCGACAAGAAAGGTGGGCAATCGTTTCAGCCATGGTGATCTCATTTAAGTAGTCTAGTTTATTCTGTTCAGAATGTAATAACTCGACTGTCAGGATCTCCCTGGCAGTTAGTGTAGCGGGAAGTATTACTGGCGGCCACTTTATTAAATCCTGTCCTGGGATGAGATGTCTGTTGAGTCGACTAGCTTCAGCACCTCTCAAATCCATCAAGTATTTGCACGCATATTGGAGGAAATCAAATCTCTTTTATCTGTCGGACGCATAACCTAAGAAATGGTATGCTAAAAAGGCATTGCAGATCTCTTGAAAAAGTTATTGTTCCATTGTGGCATTCATTTTTCTTATTTTTCACATATTTTGTATATTGTAAGAAGGAGAAAGAATGTGTAAAAACAGTTGGGCAAACCATGCCTGTATATTGTTGAAAACAACAAGAAAAAAAAGACTTTCAAAAAAGAGAGCAACAAAATAAGGTCTTTCCAGACATGAGTTCAAATCTGAACTGCCTAAGATGGCTGATCTTCCGGTCTTATGTGCTTCTGGCAGGAAGGGACTGGTCCAGTAGACAGGACACCAGAAGTGACATCAGAGATGATGAAGCCATCAATCTTCTGGTCTGCAGAGGGACAAATAGAGAAGGCATTAGTTCACAGCGCCAACCCCTGGTTCGGCAGATAAGTACCATCAACTGATCCCTTAAGCTGTCTCTGAAACGCACATGCGGGACAACATATTGATTCTCATTTGGTAGAATTTTGTTAATATCCGGAATGTTATTAAGGTGAAAGTCACAGGTACAATGTCTGTTAAATGTCTCTTAAGCTTGCAGCACCCATGTTTATTTTAAAAGGGCAGGCGTTTTTTAGCGCACAGGGCAGAGTTTTGAAACCACCCAGGGATTCGTAAAAGCATGCGCGATAACCAAAACAGCCAGTTTTCATTTTGCGCTCAATTTCACCATCACAAAACACTCCACCGTTTCACTCATCAGTATTCATACACACTCCAACACTCATAAAGGGCAAATTAGAATCACCAAGTAACTTAACACGCAAGTCTTCTAAGGGGTAGAAGGATAAGTTCCTGTTGAACTAAGCTCCTAAATGTCTGCCTTTTTCTTTCAGTTCCCCTCATAGGTAGTGTCACACACGCGCGATTAGGAAGCAGTCAACAAGTCCTCAGGTGAGCGAAATAAAACATAATAAGGGTTTGTTCCATGATATTAATGCCTCTCTCTCTGACCTTGTAGACCTAAAGAAGATAATTAAACCCATTCTCAAGACAAACAATAATCCGGAGAACGAACCACCTACCACTTCATCATTCAATTCACTTCCGGCTCCTGGAGATGACATCACTTCCGGTCCTGCAATAATGACATCATTTCCGGCTCATGACAATGCCGTCACTTCCAGTCCCTCAGAAATTATGTCACTTCTGGCTCATGACGTCACTTCCGGTCCCTCAGAAATGACGTCACTTCCTCTTTCATCATTTCCTTCAGCCATTTTGTCCTCCCTATAAAAGCCACCCATTTTCATTATCTGTTGTCTGTTATTTTGATTAGTTTTTCATTTAACTGGACCATTTCTTTGCCATCAAGCAATATACGGGGCAATTCCCCAACACTTCAGAGTTGTTACTCGAATTATTTATTACAGTAGACAGGTTGATCTTTGATGGCTCATGAGACTCCCAAAGAGATTCTCATTTGTGCTTCATCACACTTTGTCATGGATGTTTCCCCTAAAACTCCTTAGGAGAAATAGCTTCTGACAAAAAACAGTGTTACGCATTCTGTGGATCACTGTAAGAGCTCCTCTAAGATATGTGATGGTGCCCCGGCACAAGAGCCACAGGGCTGTCTTAACAGCATCATAGGCAAAGTACTGCACTGGGGGCCCTGCTTTGATAGCAAAACAGATACATACATAGGCATCAGAAACATGGTGCATAGATGGCCCTGACAACAGGGGTTGCTGCCATTACACATGTCCTCTCCTATTGTCTCCAATGCACTGAGAAGAAGCCCTGTGATGGCACCTGGGAGAGAAGAAAAGAGAAAGACACTGGTGGAAAAAAAATGCACACGACGGAAGACACACGGGAAACTCTTACGTTATCTGGAGGGAGACCAAAATTGAGCAGACTTAACGCCATGTTTGGTGTAAGCCAAAGGCTGCACCTTACCAAAACTCACTATGAAACCAACTAAGTCAACTAAGTTCCTAAATGCATCGTGTATGCATTTTCAAACTTTTTTGACATAAAATGAGTTCCTGATAGCTATGATATCTACAAAATATTCTGCTCCTCTGAAGCACCACCTAGCATTACTCACATCATCTTCATGCAAGCTTTGTAAAGTCTTAACTTGAATGTAATGTTGCTCCTCACAGTCTTATTAGAGTGCCATTACCAGGTGGTATTTATAATCACTTAATCTCAGCTTCTTGTTACCGGACACTGTGTAACACTGAGAAATTACGCTAACTTCTTCTTCTTCTTTTGGTTGCTCCCGTTTGGGGTCACCTCAGTGGATCATCTTGTTCCATATCTTCCTGTCCTTGTCATCTTGCTTTGTTACACCCATCACATTCATGTTCTCTCTCACCACATCCATAAACCTTCTCTTAGGCCTTCCTCTTTCCCTCTTGCCTGGCAGCTCTATCCTTAACATCTTTTTCCCAATATACCCAGCATCTCTCCTCTGCACTTGTCCAAAATTATGCTAACTGATCCTTAAAATATCCCTTGTTCTTCTGAGCACCATGGCTGGCCAAAAGTCACATTTAATGAAAAGTAACTCTTTGTCCACACAGCATAGTAGCACATCATGTTGCCAACTCCATTATACGTTAAGGGTGGGATAACCAGATTACATAAATAATATAAATGTATTGACAGAGGAAAAAACAACACATACACATTCTACTTTTCTCATTAGTCAGAGAGACAAAAAAAAACTTTATTTACATTTCTGTTATTAACACTTATGGATATTGCATCACCATGAGAGCACGAAGTCCTGTTCCATACCATCTAACAATCCCAACCAACATCTCAACACATCAGCATTTATTTTTAACTCAAGAGGATTTTATAATACTAGCAGTGTCTCGCGGTTCTGCCCGTGTAGTAGTGAAAAAGGACAATGAGGAGGGCCCTGCCCGGCTCCCCACTCCTGATGTCACGCTTCCACCTTCCCTCAGTCTGTAGCCTCTGTCTCAGATTAGTGCGAATATATTGCTCCTGCGATACTATGATTCTTAGCACAATGACAGAAGTCGCAAAATCAACCGGAATGTCCAATGAAATTATAGAAAAAAAACCCGATCTAAATCCGTTAAGTAGTTCTCTCGTTCGCTAGCTAAGCAGAGGTAAGGAACACCCCGAGGCTGGCGCGTGAATAAGGTGTGTGGAAGAATAGTTTTAGAGTTACATAGCATTCATCTTTAGAAAATAGCATAAAGGCTTAATAAATGAGATAAAGATCAAGTGAACAACAAAATGTACACTAAAATATAAGAATTGGTTAAGTGAATAAAGAATGTACCAGAAGAAAAGTTAATGTAATATACAAAATGTACTAAGGGATGACTAAGAAATCAGCAGATGTACTATAAATGAGAAAGGACAGTTTTTATATACACAGAAATTTCAAGGGTGGTGGCTCATCTCAAAAGTTATAAGAAGAACCAGAATATAATATAATAAGAATTTTATTTTATAGAAATCACTTGGGTGTAAACCAACAAACCAACCAGAGTAAAATGTATGCTTTGAATGACACTGCATGTAAATTCAACAGTTTATAAAATGAACCTCAATTCTTTGTGTAAGAGCCATTTCCTAGTTATATAAATATTTTACTAAACGATAGTTCCTATAACCCCCATAAGTTGAATTGAATTGGTATATTCTAGCTATTTCTAACTTCTCTGACGCATGGTTAGGCTGATATATATATATATATATATATATATATATATATATATAGTGGTGGATGGCCGGAATGACGTGCTTCCGGGGTGAAGAAAAGAACTTGTACCTGACCCGGAAGTGAATGAGAGTCACATGGACTGGGGATTAGGAACACTTCCGGGTCAGGAGATATAAAAGGACTGTGGGAGCTTCCAGACGGCGAGCTGAGCTGGGTGGAAGGGTGGCAACGCGTCTGGGAGCTGGAGGATTGGTTTATTGTGTATTATTGTTTGTTATATGAGTATAGTGGAGGAGAGGGTGCTTTGTGCACTGTGGAGATTAAATAAAGTCAATATTTGGACTTTTACCTGGTGTCTGGAGTCGTGGACAGGGGTTCAAGGGAGCGAGAGCGCCCCCTATCTACCACAATATATATATATATAGTGATAAATTTCGACAAAGTTAAAGTGTTGGGGAATATGCCCCGTATATTGCTGGAGTAATTTTGTTTCTCAAAATAGTGAGAAAACATCAAACATTCGACAAACGTTTGGCTTTTGCAATGGTTTTTTATATCATATGGAAAATGGTGGCCGGAAATGAATCATAACGGAAGTGACGTCATCTGGAAGGAACCAGAGGTGATGTCATCACGCTGAGCCGGAAAATTACGTCATCTGGGGGGGGGACCGGAAGTGATGTCATCACGCTGAACCGGAAATTGACGTCATCTGAAGAGGACCGGAAGTGACGTCATCACACAGAGCCGGAAGTGACGTTGTAGAGGAAGAGGATGAGTCACCATTTTCATAGATCTGGATTGGTGCAGGTATTGTTGTACTATTTGTCATCTTTACTTGTGCAAGGTCAGAGAGAGAGGCATCATTACCACAGTACAACCCCCCATCTGTTAATACTTCACTCACCTGAGGACATGTTGACTGCCTCCTAAGCGCACGTGTGTGAGAATATACATATTCTAGCTATTTCTAACTGAGAATAATGTTTAGTCAGAGAAGTTAGAAATAGTTAGAATATACCAATTCAATTCAACTTATGGGGGTTATAGGAACCTCCCATAGATTATGCACTATCGTTTAGTAAAATATTTATATAACTAGGAAATGGCTCTTACACTTTGCTTCTCTAACCATTCTGATCATTCTGACCGGGCTGTAACGGACTGCTTTTGAACAATGCTCCCTTCAAGGCATTTTGCCGAGGAGTAATTAAAAGATACAATGAACAACTTTTCTCCTGCCTGATTACTGAATTGTCCTGTTAGAGGATGTTTCTTTCTTTAATAAGATGTTAAATTTTGACCACAGAAGGGCCCTGCTGCATGTCTCTCGGATTCGCGCAAATAAATTGGAACCGCAAGTGAACTATGATACATAGTGCAATAAGAGAAGTCTCAAAATCAACCGGAATGTTCAAGCAAATTCTCTTGTGAAAAGCAAACAGACATACAGACAGACAAACAGATGTTGGAGTTTATATATATAGAGAGTTAATAATCCAAAAGGAGACCAGTAGGACATTTCTGCTAAATCACAAGGTATAGAAAAGTCAGTAATGCTTCATATTCACTTTAACCAGCCTGCTTTGAAAAGAAAAAAAAAATGGAGTAGTTCCAAAAAACAGAATCCTTCAGCTCAGAGAGTGAAAGGATTTGCATCCTATATTCAGGGTTCAGGAGACAGAACAAGCAGACCCTGTACAGCTCAAAGATGAAAGCCACATGAAACGGTGGGGCTTCAAAGTCCTATTTATCAAGTACACTGCATTGCTCTGAACTCTGCTCTCTTAGTGTGAGCTCGCGAGGCTATATATAGTGGAACTTGAAATAATGTTACCTCTAGCTAATGCTTTAACCAGACCTTTCACGACAATTTTCTATAAAATGTATATTGATGGCTGCTGTGGATTGAAGTTGTAATGCTGTCTGCTTTCTATAAGTAATTATTCCATTTATAGGCCTTAAAACATTGCCTCTTATTAACAGCAACTTTTATCTTTCAGTATTACCACAGAGATTTGCAGAACAAAGAGACGGTAGCCACAAGCAATATGTTTCCTGAGAAGACACTTGCACCCTTTCATATTCTAAAACCTTGGCACTCAGCTACACTTGTATATCCAATAATTATTCATTTCCCATACTGGCTTTATTCAATTCAGAGTTGTGGGAATGAAGCCTGTTTCAGCAGCTCTGGGTACAAAGGAGGAACCAGTCTTGGGTGGGATGTCAGTCAGTCATTGTCTTACCCGCTTTATCCTGAACAGGGTCACAGGGGTTGCTGGAGCCTATCCCAGCTAGCATAGGGTGCAAGGCAGGAAGAAATCCTGGACAGGGTGCCCGTCCATCGCACACACACGCATATACAGCCCAGCCACACACAAATTAGTATCACTAATCCACATAAACTGCATGCCTTTGGACTGTGGGAGAAAACCGGACCACCTGGAGGAAACCCACGCAGACACAGTGAGAACATGCAAACTCTACACAGAGAAGACCCTGGACACGAACCCTGTTCTCCTTACTGCGAGGCTTTAGCATTACCACTGTGCTGCCAAGTCCAATGAATAAAAAATGCTTTTACTATTAACAACTTTTTAAAATTTTCTGACTTTTTTTTTTTTACAACCTGCCATTTATAGAAAAGGGATAAGAATGTTAATCATTTTCTGTAGGACAGACTGGCATGATCCATTTTACCAGGCATGGAACACAAGTCTTTGGCTTAGCAAGACGCTGCCAGACCCTCTTAATATCATCTTCTTCTCGACTGGGCCTCTTTATGGAATGCAGCCTCTGCGCCTCACCTGATAAAATGATCAATCACCAGTGACACCACAGAGGGCCCTAAATACTTCTTCAGAGACAAAGGGCTATAACTCCATGAGGGGTAACATGATGGAGAAAAGTAGTAGTCAAGCACAAAGAATGGCAAGAGTCTATTCCTTCCTCTAAAAACCCTTACACGGTGGGGAAAGAATCTTTCATTTAACATCTCAGAGAAGGAGTGGAAGGCAGTCATGCATAGAATACACTCAAGCAGGGCTGTCTTAACATATGGGCATGCTGGGCAGTTGCCCGTGGGGCCCATGAGCATAGGGTTCTCATGCTAATATATGTGTGTTGTGACTTGCTGAGTGGTTGTGTAGGTAAGGGCTCCAGTGCACTGCTTTGCACAAGGGGTCTATAATGCTGTAAAGATGGCCCTGCATTTGAGCTCCACATGTGCAAAGCATCGATCACATTAATACTGGGTAAGGTCCAACCTGTGAGCATTGCAGTCTAGTAGCTCAAACAGCCTCACTGGGCCACATGTTCTGGGAGTGCACCAAATTAACATCATTTTGGAGAAAAATCTTGTCAGACAACCTTGGTGTCACATGCACTCTTAACCCACTAAGAGCAGCGATTGGTGGTCTCACAGATGGACTTAAAGTGGAGAAGGGCAAATTGATTGTAATTGCCGATACCGCATTACTAGCACATAGACTTATCTGGCTTAAATGGAAGAATCCCAATCCACCTTTTGTAAGTCAGTAAGTGACTGATGTTCTGTACCATTTGAAACTGTCATTAGAGGATCTGTTCAAAACTTTTTAAAAATATAAGATTTATTAAATCAAATTTCAGAATAAACATTTGTATAGGGGCGGAAAAGGACATTTTTCCTTTTAGTCTTTATTTTTTTTCTCTAACTATTTTTGTCACTGCTGTTGGTTCTCCTTTCTTTCTCTCAGGTGGTGGCTGAATTCTGTTTTTTTAGGTTTTGCCTTTTTAATTTGTTCCTGTTTTCATTTCTCAACTTTCAGATTTTTTTTATTTCTTTTTTTTTTTAGTTTGACTATGAAGTCATTTGTTGTTTAAGTTTGACTTAATTATGCGCAATGTTATTTTCTTAAAATAAAATAAAAACAAATTAAAAAAAATATGCACACCCCAAATCTGGGCCTCCTCTATCATCTCACTCCACTCAAACTGGCTGTAACTTGTGCTCCATAGCAGAGACCCCAGTGCTTATAGGATGTGACCTAAACAAAGCCTATTGCATTCCCTTCTACTCCAAAAGTTATCGTGTGCTGGACTGGAAAAAGGAGACTGTCTTTAAAAGGAGTAGGATGAGGGGTGTCATTAGTCCAAACTTTCCAAAGAGAGCAAGTGCCTGAGCAGAGGATGACCATACAAAGAGACACAAATTTGTCTTGCTGAGTATGATAGCTGACTGATCACCTGAGGCCCAGCAGATGTGATTTTGCCAGCAGCAGGAGGACCAACATGATGTGTTTGAACTGCAAAGAGAAACTGCAGTACCACCTCAACCAGAAGGTGTAACTATGGAGAAGAAGGAGATGAGCTCTTCAAACAAAGAAAGAAATACACACTGAAGATCACTCCATGTGATCGAGAAAGCCATCCTGGAAAAGAAGAAAGCATCACTTACTCCATAAGTACATCTGCTTTGATTCTGAGGATGATTAATTATAACTTTGTAGATAGGCCACAGCCAGCTAATGTACTGTATTAGGTATTGGTGTCCCTGTAACTGAAAGGTAATAACCTTGTGACGGAGAGGTTCTAGCTGTTATAACTTTCCTCCCAAGTCTAAAAAGAAAGTGCAGAGAAGCGTCACACATACAAGCACATGCAGAAACCAGTAGACAGGGTGGTCCAGATCTAATTATGCAGATCTAGATTGTCTGGATGACTTTGATTTATGCAGGGGCGATTCCAGTTCGGTGCGAAGATGATTCTTCATGTCGTCAGTTCGCACACTTCTCGATGGTCCGTGATTTTTCGGGTGATGTTCTATGTAATAAACTTAATAAGTTATAGCGTAATAAAAATTGCATAATTAGATCTGGAACACACTATAGACTAGCTAGCTGTGAGCAAATCAACACTGTGTTGCATCTCTAGAAACTTAATAATTATCTAAAGAACTGATCCACACAAATGGAGAGATCAGAATTCATAAGTCACATGTCGGAAAGAAAAAGTTTAACTAAGCTGTTTTTTTGTTTATTATTGTCTTTCATCTATCTATCTATCTATCTATCACGTCCATCTTCTTTTATCTTAGTGATATGAATACATTGTATTCTTTTGTTTATTACAACAAGCATGTTAGGGTTCTTTTTTGAAAATAAATCTGTTGACACATTCAAACCACAACAGAGAAAGTGACAGTGTTTAATGTACACTTTTACCAGTTTATGAAACTCATTCATGAAGAAATTGCAGGAGGCTCTAAGTGTGCAGGAAATGTTAAGAGGAATGGCATAAGCACTGGGACAAGTGAAGTGCATCACAAGGAGAGTGTTTTGAAGATGACTTAAAAGGAATTACTGTATGTTTTATAATAACATTTTTTTTTATCAATTCCAGGAATTTTTGGGTACCCCCTTGTACAACATTAACATATCATAACACAACAGCTCATCATATTAAGTCACACATAGTGTATGCCATCAATGTGACCGGATTGACTTGCATGGTGAAACACTAGAAAGTGCGATAAGGAATATGAAGAGGTACTGTAGACGTCTGAGCACTGGTGAAACACTGCTTGGTCTTTCAAATTCCAGTTCCTGCTGATCCATGCTGACGAGGGTCCTTCATACCAAGCATTAGTAGTAAAGGCTGCTGGTGTAAATGAGAAAATGACACACTGTGACTGACACATTAAAAATGAAATTATTGCAATAAAAAATAATAATTTGCTGCACATCTAATGTCTAAACTGATGCTGTGTGTTGCTAAGTCCAAGGCAGAAATCCTAAAGAAAGTTTACCAACAGTGTTAGTAGCATCCTTGCTCCTTCCCCATTAGCATTCTTTTGTACCTCATCTTTTGTTAAATTGCATGCTCTTGAAGCACAAGATAGGGAGACAGCAAACCAGGCTGAGGCCTTGTTACTTTTTCAAGCACAGCTGGTTTGCACTTCATATTTTGGTTTTATGCTGCTTATTTTGGTCATTGCACACATTAGTTTAATTCTTTCTTGTCTTGCGCAACTCACAAAGAGAAAGATTTCCATCCAGCTGCAGACCTGTTTTTTTTCTTTTTGTTTTGCTTCTTTTTAGTGATGACAGTTGCTAGCTTGTACATATTATTAAAATATTCAAGTAAAAAGTGGAACCTTAATAATTGTATTAATTTTTCCACCAACTTTAATTACTGCATTCATTTTGAGTTTTATAGAGTATATGCAGTGGATCCATATTCCTATACATTCTGTACACTTTATTGTATTGTAGATTTAATAAATAAATTGATAAATTGGCCATTTTTGCTTGTCATCTTCACTCAGTAGCCTATAATGTCAAAGTGAAAGCACGTTATGAGAAAGGTCTGCAAATCAATTTAAAATTAAAAACTTTCATTCACAGTAGTACTTTGAAGAAGTTCCTTTATCAGTAATTACAGCTTCTTGGGCAAGTCTCTACAATCTTTGCACACCTGGGTTTGGGCAGTTTATTCCATTCTTCCTGGCAGATTGTCTCAAGCTCTATTAGATTACATGGGGAGTGTCTGTAAACTGCCATCTTCAGGTCTCTAAACAGATGTTTTATGGGGTTTAAGTCTGGGCTTTGGCTGGGCCACTCAAGGACAGTCAGAGACTTGTCCTGAAGCCACTCCAGCATTGTCTTAGTAGTATGCTTTGAGTTATTCTGTTACCCTTAGTCTGAGGTGGTATGCAGGTTTTCTTCAAGGGCTTTCCTGAATTTGGCTGCATTACTCCTTTTCTCGATTCTGATCAGTCTCCCTGTTCCTGTCACTGAGAAGCGGCCCATAGCATGATGGTGCCACCACCATGCTTCACTCTAGGGATGATATTAATAAGGTAATGAGGAGTGCCTGGGTGTTACCACACATATCTCTTGAGGTTCTTCCCAAAGAGTGCAATGTTTGTATTAAGAATACGTGCAGAGCTGTTGGTGCAAAATTGTAGGATGATGCTGTGATCTTTGTCAATGAAGGCTCTGATTGGGGCTCTCAGGAGACTGAGCGAGGAGTCTGAGTGGCTTGCGATAAAAACCAAGATCCAGGCTTTTAGTGACCTCTTGGGGCATGGCCATCAGCAGTGTGTCTGTCTGCGGAGAGTGTTGACCTCGTCGAGAGGTTTACTTACCATGGCAGCAACATTCATGTCTCTAGTGACTCTTCCTATGAAGTGCGTAGACGGATTGGGAGAGCATGGAGGGTCATGAGGTCGCTGGAAAGGGGTGTGTTGTGCTCCCGATATCTCAGCAAAAGGACGAAAGTCCAAGTCTTTAGAGTCCTGGCGCTTCCTGTCTTACTAAATTACTGTGAGACATGGATGCTATCCAGTGACTTGAGATGAAGACTGGGCTCCTTTGGTACTGTGTCCCTTAGGAGAATCCTTGGTTACCACTGGTTTGACTTTGTGTCGAATGAATGGTTGCTCCTGGAGTCTCGAATGATGCACATTACCTGCATTGTGGGGGAGTGTCAGTTACGGCACTACGGCCATGTGGTAGGATTCCCGGAGGGTGATCCAGGTCAATTTTTGAGGACCCGAGTGGCTGGACCAGGCCAAGGGAATGCCCACATGACAACTGGCTGAGGCAGATAGATGGTCCGCGTGTCTGCCTGAGGATTTACCAACCGGGATCCCAAGCTGTTTCGTCGTATGGTGGGTGCGACAACACACTGTACCAGTGCATGCTCCCCAACCTGACCTGACCTAAAACACTTGCCAACCCAACATAGATATATTTTCCTCCTCTTGGACTGATGAAAATATTCATAAAAATGATGAACAAGGAAGGTAAAGAATTTCAATATTTGAGACAGATGTTTCCACAAATTACGTTATAAGGCACGATGTGTGGAGTACAAGTCCAAGGAGGTTCTGCTCAAGCTTTATAGCGCACTGATAGATCTCATCTGGAATTCTGTGTGCAGTTTTGGTCTCCAGGCTACAAAAAGGACATAACAGCTTTGGGAAAGGTCCAGAGAAGAGCGACTAGGCTGATTCAGGGGCTACAGGGGATGAGTTATGAGGAAAGATTAAAAGAGTTGAGTCTTTACAGTTTAAGCAAAAGAAGATTAAGAGGAGACCTGAGTGAAGTGTTTAAAATTATGAAGGGAATTAGTCCACTGGACTGAGACTGTTATTTTAAAATGAGTTCATCAAGAACACGGGGACACAGTTGGAAACTTGTTAAGGGTAAATTCCGCACAAACAGGATGTTATTCTTTACACAGAGAACAATAGACACTTGGAATAAGCTACCAAGTAGTGTGGTAGACAGTAAGTCTTTAGGGACTTTCAAAACTCGACTTGATGTTTTTTTGGAAGAAATAAGTGAATAGGACTGGCGAGCTTTGTTGGTCTGAATGGCCTGTTCTCGTCTGGATTGTTCTAATGTTCTTAATGAATAAGTGATGCCTGGATTAAGGAAGGCATTTTGTTGGTCCACAAATGAGACCAATGACAAGCAGTCTGAAGATCTGATACTGGCATCGGCGGAAACCGTACAGAAGACATTCAAGGATGGTGTTGAGAATTTTCTTGGCAACTACAGAACACCAAACTACATCCAGCTGGTTGACAACATGCTTCAGGAATATAAAACCATGAAGTGCACCATGTTGCTAAAGCTTTATTTTCTGCATTTACACTTGGTGTAGTCGGTGACAAACATGGTGGAAGGTCTCACTGGGACATTGCAATGATGGAAAAGCAGAATTAGGGCAGGTGGAATCCATCAGTGTTGGTTGACTATTATTGGACACTGAAGTGAGTGACATCAGAGGCTGAGTACACATGAAAATCCACAGCAAAATATTTTCAGGTCACCTGATCTAATGCAATGTGTCAGCATCATTAAGCAATTACACACACTCAATTCAATAAAAGTTAATTTCATGTTTTTCCAAATTCCTGCATGATGCAGTCAATCTGAAGTTATGGTTGTGGGTAGCTTCATGCTGACTAGTATAAACAACAATTTTTTTTCAGGAAGAAAAACTGTTGAAAATCATCCATCCATCCATTATCCAACCCGCTATATCCTAACTACAGGGTCACAGGGGTCTGCTTGAGCCAATCTCAGCCAATACAGGGCACAAGGCAGGAAACAAACGCCGGGCAGGGCACCAGCCCACCGCAGTGTTATAACATCATCATGGGCCTAATCATCTACAATGATGAGACGTTTTACAGAGAAAAGGTCTACCCATTGATGCAGTGGTGCCAAGACAACAATCTCACCCTTAACATCAGCAAAACTAAGGAGCCTATCATAGACTTCGGGGGGCAGTGACCATAACTTATAAACTTAAGTGGGCACAAAACATTTCATCTCTTGTCAATAAGCCCACCAGAGCCTCTGCTTCCTCACATGTCAGAGGGCAGATCAGATGTTCTCCATTTGATCTGACCAACTAATACAGGTGTCCTGTGGAGTCCATCATCACTGGCTGCATCATATCCTGGTATGACACCTGCTTGGCTCAAAGCACTGCAGAGGGTGGTGAAGGCATCACAGAATATTGTCATCACCAAGATGTCTTCTATTCAGGACATAAATAACACTCGCTGCCTTAAAAAAGGCAAACATGATTATTAAAGACCTCATCAATCCCGTGCAGCCATTTTTCTCACTCCTTCCTTCTGGCACACGTTATAGGACAATTGGCACACACAGCATTAGATTCAGGGTCAGTTTCCATCTACAGGTCATAAGGTTGCTGAACTCAATCATGAGAACCAATATATATGTGTATGTGTGTGTGTGTGATCCAGGCTATGCACATTTTTTACTTAATTATTTATTTTTTGTATTGTGTTTTTGTTAGCTGTCCCAAGGAGACATGCAAGTAAGAATTTCATTGTACTGTGCCCCCACAACTTTAACCTCGATTTGACTTGACTGTGTCACACACTTTATGGTCAAAAGTATGTGGACCTCCTCCATATTGTCAAGTTCAGGTTGTTCATTGTTACCAGGTGTATCAAATCAAGCACATAGCCGGGCAATCTTCATTGACAAAGATTGACAGTAGAATGGGTCATACTGAAGAGCTCAGTGACTTTAAACATGGCACCGTCATAGGATACCACATTTGCCACTAGTCAGTACATGCTCGATCTGCCCCAGTCAACCATAAGTGCTGTTATTGTAAAGCAGAATTGTCAAAGAGCAACAGCAGCTCAGTCATGAAGTGGTCAACCACACAAACTCACAGAACAGCGCCAGCAAGTGCCGAAGTGCACAGCATGTAAAAATCACCTTCCATCTTCCATGGCATCACTTACAACAGAGTCCCAAACGGCTACTTGAAGCAACATCAGTACACGAATTGTGTACTTCATGAAATGGGTTTCCATGGCTGAGCCGCTACACACAAGCCTAAGATCGCTACATGTCATGTTAAGCTTTGGCTAGAATAGTGTGAAGCGTGCTGACATTTTTAACTCTGTGGACATGTGATCTCTGGAGTGACCAATCATGCTTCATTATCTTTCAGTCTGATAGACGAATCTGGGTTTGGTGGATGCCAGGTGAAAGCTAACTTCTGGCCTGAATAGTGCCTACTGTAAAATTTGATTGGATAAGGGATAACAGTCTGGGGCTGTTTTTCAGGGTTTAGGCTAAGCCCCTTTCAACCAGTGAATGGTACTGTGTGATGGGCCAGGTTGGCGCCATGATCCCTGGTATCTTCCAGGAGCCTCTTGAAACCAAGAACCACCAATAACATACCTGAGGAAATGAGGACACACACAGTCGGCAAGGGGTTGATGTAAAGTGCTCTTATTGAAAAAACAAAGTGTCCAAAATGTGCAGTGCAAATGATCTTCAAATAAATAAATTATTAATCTGTAAAATCAGTGACAGTTAAAATTCAAAATCAGTAATCCAAAGGTAAAACTGTAATAAAAACAACACAGTCATCAGGTCTTTACTCTCCTGTCTCTCCTGGTCACCCAGTGGATTGCTCAGTCAGCGGAGACTCCAGCAGCTGCGGTCCTCCTTTCTGACTCGTGTCTTGGCTGCCCCAGTCGGCGTCTGCCAGACCACTCAGAGTTGGAGGACTGCACCACCATCGTACCCGCTTCTCCAGTAAATTAGTGGGTAACAATCTGCCCCTTGAGTGCTGATCTTCCACTTTGCCACGGGGCTACTGACTTCTCCGCCTCTTCTCTCTCAAGCTGTTTTAGGTAACCAGTACCTCTCTGTGCTCACTCACTGTTCTCCGTCTCTTGTTTTGTTCCCGTCGCTCTTGTGTCTCGGTTCTCTTAGCTTCAGCTAAGCTCCAGCAGCTCTAAGGAGTGGTTGGGAGCATGCTCTGATAGAGCGTTGCTGCACCCACCACATGACGAACCACCTGGATTGGGACAGTGCAATGGGTGACACCTCAGCACCACAATGAAATAGTGTGACGTTTTTTATGTTGGCTGGAGTGCCAATTCTGCCAACAACCACCAAGTTTTCCCCAGTAAGTTGGAGGACCTGCTTGCAGGGGTGGATGCAGATTAATGTCATACCCAGGATGATGCAATTGCAGGTTAAGGGCCTTGCTCAAGGGCCCAAAGGAGTAGAGTCACCTTCGGCGTTTACGGGATTCAAACCAGCAACCTTTCTGTTTGCTGGCGTAGATGCCTCTAAGAAGGGAATGGGTCAATCCCACACATTCGCATGTGGATGTGGAGTTGCCCGCCCCACACATCTGCCTCCAGAGCCACCCTACCATGCCACCTATGCCCCGCTTTAAAACATAAGCACATTATCTACTTGCTTAAAGTGCACATGCCACAGACCCACTATCTCACATATTATTAATGCTACAGCAGACAAGGACGTTTGAGAGAATTGTACACTTTTAACTTTGTGGCAACAGTTTGAGGAAGGTCCATTTCTGCTCCAGCATGACTGTGCCCCTGCACACAAAGCCAGGTCCTTAAAGACATGTAGGAACTTGAGTGATCTGCACAGTGGCCTGAACTTAACTCCACTGAACACCATTGGGGTGAACTGGAACGCCAACTGCCAGCCAGATCCTCTAGTCCAACAACATTACCTGACCTCACAAATACCCTTTTGACTGAATGGGCTCAACTTCCCAGACACACCCTGCAGTATCTTGTGGAAAAGCCCCATCAGAAGAATGGAGGCTGTTATGGCTTTGAATTTGGAATGGGACATCCAACAAGCTCGTATAGGTGTATTTTGTGGTATGGTGTACTGTAGTATTTGTAAATGTGTAGATTACAAAATGAGAAGACTAAGAATAAACAGATCTGAGTGTTAAGTGAGAATTCTAAACTGGCACTCAAAGAGCAGAAGTCATTGGTGTGCCAATAACTGTGCCCTGCAAAGTACTAGCCACCCATCCAGGGCTGGTTCCCTAGTGCTGCTAGAACATGCATTGGCACCCCATAACCCTGGGCTGGAGATGTGGTTAAAAAATGAAAATTGATGGAAAGATCACAAATTCCAACAGAATTTTATTAAAATTCCCAGACTGCAGCCATGGGCATTTCTGCCTTTTACCTGACAACTTCAAGTTATTAGGGACGCTGAGCACATACAGGGTTAATCTGAGATTCACAACAAACTGGCTTTGATTAAGAAAGATAAGCAGGTGGTTACAGCTATGTGACATTTACTTGCAAGAAAAGGTTTTGAATAACATTTCTGTTATGTGAAAGAAGAAGCATTTGCAATTTCTGTTTGTAGCAAAGCTCTCCATTGCCCTCTACAGGGCCGAAAGTCAAGTACATTGTGATATTCTCTTCTAGCAGCTAATCAGAGATACATTTCACCCTGAGCTATCTCTGAACAAGCATGTAGCAGCCTGACTCCTTGTAATTAATAAGACAACTAGCACGGCGATCATTAATTTAAAATGAGGCAAATTATCTCTTTTAAATAATCTATATTCTCATTAAGAGGAACATTTCATTCTAGCTCAAGTGAGCAACTGTAAGTACAGTCTAACTGCTGTAACCAAGAACTAAGTCATTTCATATCAATAATATCCCAAGAAGACAATACTACTATATTTACTGTAGTAGAAGTAGGAAGATTTAAGCATCTGAGGACAAAGCACCTGGGCAGCAGATATTTTGCTAAAGGTGTTTAATAATTATGACAGCATTAACGACTGCTAAACCAGAAATGATCGTTTGTTTAAAAAAAATACATTTTTCATGCCATTAAAGCTGGAAACAGTAGGTTACAAGCTGAATATGCTTATAACAGTACTGTCCACACAGCCATTTCCTATTTTTCCATTAAGAGCTTACCTTGGCAGAAAGCAACTATGGAAGATATGCCAGTGCAACACATGGCACCATAAAGTGTGCAGTACCACTTACTCACTACCAGGCAAGAACAGAGTCACCAATTCACTCCTGTTTTTGAGTCATTACACCTGCTTCCAGTTAAGCTTAGGGTTGATTTTGAAAATCCTCCTTCTTACAAAGGCAGAGGCGGGAGGAGTGGTGGCTCTGAGGTTACAGATCTGCACTGGTAATCAGAAGGTTGCCGGTTCAATTCCCATAAACACCAAAAGCGACTCCACTTTGTTTGGTCCTTGAGCAAGGCCCTTAACCTGCATTTACTCCATCCTGGGTATGACATTAACCTGCATGTACTGTAGGCCCTCCATCCGGCATGGAAAAACCTGGGCAGAATTGGCACTCCAACCACCAAAAAAATCCTCACACTGTTCTATTCATTCATTCCAGCTGAGCTAGTGTGGTGCTGAGGTGTCACCTTTCACATGGCTGCACTCGGATCCTAATCTGGGATCCTGAGTTGGTTTGTCATGTGGTGGGTGCTGTGATGCTCCTAACCTCTCTCTCTTGTCTTACAAATGACCACAGCTCTGCTTGCCTATCAGAACTTTTCATTACATACTACCCACAGCATGCTTTGAGATGTCAAGATGTCAACTTTCTAAAAGTTCCAAGGATTAATAAACTTACAGTAGGAGGTCAAGCTTTCAGTTACAGGACCCTAAACCTGTGGAACAATCTGCATGTATAAGAGATGTCCCTTTGGTCTCAGGCTGAAAGCTCACTATTTTAGGCTAGTCTACACTGACTAGAGCTGCTGATTAGCTGATGTCACGCATGCACATCTGAGGATCACTATCCAAGCTCTTCCCAGACATGTAATACCACCCTGGGTCAAGAGGTGGTGCTGTCGTTAACAGCCTTGTCATTTTCTTCTTCCACAATCTTGAGAAACCACCCAGTGAGGTCAACTGACCCCGCCCCAGAATATCAAAGGGAGGTGCCACTGACTGTGGAGACGATCTAAAGAGTGAGGAGCTCCAAGTTTAAAGGACTCAAAGGCATAGAGGCCACTTGGCTATATTGCACTTGTCTTTATGATTTTCACGCCATCAGGTGTTTATTTTGTTTATGTACTTGTTAGTAAACAGGGAGGGCTGTGCTGACAACCCAAACTATTTCAAGTTTTGTTGACCCTTCTTCCCTCGGCCACCACACTGCATATTGCAAGACCCCCACAGGCCTCTGGCTGACTCAGCTCCTAAACAGAGAGTTGATTATCCTGTTAAAAATGCAGCAGGTGGACTGCCGGTAGTTTAATGCTGCCCTTTGCAGAGTGACTTCGGGAACATTTATTTAAAAGACACCCATGACACGACTCACTGGAAAAATAAGGAGCAGTGATCAGTACACGCCTAGAGGAATTCATTTTATGATTTAATTCTCTTCCAACTTTCAGCTGCTCTCATTAATATCTCTTCTCCATCCAATCTATCATCTCTTGAAAAATGAGCTGCGGTCATTGAGAACCATTTATTTTGCTTTTACCGGGATGTGTGGGATAGCGTGGCGTCAGCACAGAGCATTTTTATGTAAAGTTGGATCTTTTATAGACATCTCCATGTTTGGGTTTGGCACTGAGGTGGGGTGTAAAGGCTGGGGACTTTTCTTTACCTTTGTCTTTTTGACATTTGTGACAATTCTTATTTGCCTGTTCCGATTTTCCTTTAAAATCAATTAAAAATATTTTCCAAAAAAAATAGTAATACTGTATATCAATAATAGTAATATATAATAGCAATAATAGTAATATATAATATAAAAGTGTTATATAGCGCATTTCACACTACTTGAAGCACTTGAACCACCACCAATGTGTAGCACCCACCTGGGTGATGCAATGACAGCCATGATTGCACCAGTACGTTCACCACACATTAGCTATTAGGTGGTGCGAATGGCGACAAGGTAAGATCCACGTTCTGACTGGGTTGGCGAGTGTTACTTTACCCAGCCAGGAGACCATAATGGATGGAGAGTGTAATAGAAGAAGCAGCCTTGCTGGGGTGTAGTGGAGGGACTGGGACAGTTCATTCCCCCACCACAGGAGGTGGCAGTGCTACTCTGATCAGCTTTGAATTTGGAAACCTGCAGGGTATCATGGGTCCTGTAGTCCCAAATAGCAACCCTATTGGTGTCTGTGGGTGCTGCCAAAGGGCACTGCCAAAAGCAGCTCTCCCAACTTTGGGGAACTTCTGTGTAACCCGAAAGTGCATTCCACAGCCTTTGCCCTGGCACCAGTAGTATAAATGGAGTCACATCACGTCCATTCGTAGAGTCGGGAGGTGAAGGATGAATTTCACCTGGAGGAATGGATGGAGAGGAACAAGGAGAGGAAGGAAGAGAAAGAAGAAGTGTTTAGTGCGTAGGGGTGAGAGAGATAGCCAATTAAAACAGGGGATGATGAGGGGGCCAGAATAGAAGAGGCCATGATGGGCAACTTAGCCAGTACATCGGGAAGCACCCTACCCTTTTTGAAAGATATCCAGGAGTCTTTAATGACCACAGAGAGTCAGGACCTCGGTTTTACATCTCACTTGCGAAGGAGTTTAAGACGAGTGAAGAGCAGTCTTGGTAGGACGATCTGGTCACCTAGATCAGGAAGGCAGCTGATACCCAGTGAAGGAGCGCAGGTAGTGGTGCTCTAGGGCTGGTTCACCCCACTGAATAATTGAGTTGAGTGGGGCAATCAGGACGGATCCGAGAGGCGACTGAGTGAGCGTGAAGGAAGATGGGAGGACCTCAGATGATCTGGCTGTGCGGTGTGGAGGCAGCCAAGATGGGGGTTTGGCAGAAAGGAGTTCGTGACTGCTGAGTCTCCGCCGGCTATGCGAGTAATGGGTGAGCAGTGGAGAAAGAGAAGGTTTTTAATGGATTTATTATGGTTTTTATCACCCTAAAGTTTCACCTGGTTTTATGGATTTATTGTGCTGTTTATTTTATTACACTGCACTGTGGACACTTTTTGGATTCATTTTTGACATTTTAATAAAAGCACCTTGGCACTTTTTCCACCATCTCCATGCTTCATCTGAGAGTTGTCCCCATTTGTCAGCTCATCTCATATATATATACATATATATATATATATATATATATTGTAATAAGACACAGACAAATCATAAAGGTTTAGGGTTTTTAGGCCCCATATACTGCAAAACAAAGGTCTTCCAAATCTCACAAAAATAAACAGAGAAATGCTTTAGACAAAACAGGGAGGGTTGCACAGACATTAAAAGGAGCCAGACCGGAAATTAGGGACGTGGAATGCAGGGAAGGCATGGTGGTGGATGGGTTTTGGACGTCATCAACAGGGGACCAGAGGGAAGAAAGGAATCCGGAAGTGATGGTGTTTTGTTTATGCGGGACAGATCATGGTGGCGGCGCTTCATTCTTTCTATAGAAAAAGAGAGAGAGAGGTTAGTACCCCGCCTTTGTCCCCTGGCATGAGTTGTCACGATGCGTGTTGGGTCCTTCAGCTGCTCCCCATGTGCTTGTGTGTGACATGATATATATATATATATATATATATATATATATATATATATATACAGCCCCCCTTACATTTATGTGGTGGACCCAATATCAGTCTTTTGTTCTGTCACGAGAAAATCTCCAACATGTGTCAGTCCCATACGAACAGTGGCACACCCAGAAATGATGAGTTGGGCAGGGACAGATTAAATTTCTACATTTGTGCTCTTCTTTAGCCAACTCTCTCTGGGTTAATATTAATATTAAGTATCAGTGTGAATTTATGTGTACTTTATATTTTATTGTTGGTTTTGTTCATTGTGAGTCATTATTTTCATGTTTAATATTATTTCTATTAGTTTCACTTATTATCTGTTTTTTGTATGCTGTCCCCTTGCATGTGTTTTGTGGGTGGGGCCCTAGGAGGCGGGGCCACCGTGATGTCACAACTGCCAGGCCCGTCTTCTGGCTCTTTATCTCAGTGAGAAATGAAACCCTGTAGTTGAGTGTTGTAGTTGTTTAGACTATTTTATATTTTGTTTTTTTTTTCTGTGGATTCACTTTTTTATTCTCTTTCTGCTCTCTTATTAGATTTCTCTTTTTGCTTATATTTTAAGACTTGTTTGCTTGGGACTGACTTTTAGGTAACTCCTTTTTTTTCTTTTAGCTCTGGGGAGCACTGCCTAGTACTTTTATGTTTTTGTAGAATAATTAATGTATTTATAAAGATTGTTTGCCATGTTCTTCCCAGAAGGCCACTGGAGCTGGCATTAAGCCCATTAGGGAAGACCTTTTTCCAGGCAGGCAAAGAAGTCTTGTGAAGTCTTTTGTGGAGTATTTTAGAGGCCTCACATGCTTTTTGATATGTCTGGGACTCGCAATCACAACAAATATTTTCACACTTTCCATTTTCAAAATGCTTTTTAATTTTTGTTTCTGGTGCAAAAAAGCACATAAACTCACATTAAAATAGTACTCAACCCTGTTTTATTTTATGTTACTTATCCCATGCAGTGGTGGCCAAGAACAATTTTGTATCTCATATTTTTGAGGAGAACAAACGTAACCAACCTTCTGATAGAACAGGACGCAATGGTGTCCACTGCTGGACAGCAGCATACTATATCAGAAAGTCCATGAAGAAATCTCACATTACTCGATTTTCATAAATCATCTAGGCTTATGCTCATAAAGTCCTAAATACATATATTTCAACTTAAATACTGCAAAATAAACCTCTTTCTGAAAGAGTTCATGTGAATAAAAATGGAGTGCACCCAGCCTCACCCTAACATTCAGAAGACTTCTTCATAGCCTGAATGAGAGAAAAAGAGATGTTGGGTGTATAGATGAAAGACATGGTGGTGCAGTGTTGGCGCTGCGGCCTCATAATGAGGACGCTACACTAATTTTTGTGTCCTGGGTGCTCCATGTGTGGCGTTTGCATGTTCCTCCTGCTTTTGTGTGGGTCTCCTCTGGCTGCTCCAGTTCCCCACCCCCCCCACAGTCAAAAGCCATAAAGGTTATGCTAAACTGAACCCTGTATGTACACGTGAGCTCCTGATGCTTTCTGGGGTAGGTGCCAGGTTCCTGCTCTGGGTAAGTGATTTTGAAAGAGGAATTGATGATTGTTTCAATATTATTATCACAGAGGTGTTACATAATTGTTTCATTCTTTTGAATTTTCCACCCAAAATTACTCAAAATGTTAACCAATAATTTTATTATGGTATATATAATATAACATATATTGTATATTTAATGCCTATTAGTGTAGTTTCATACACTGTGGAAACTTCAAGGTAAAGAGAATTTAAATTGAGTATTACTCATTTCATCATTACATACCTCTTTATAATACAGGGGAGATTTACAGAAAACAAGTAGCTAGTGTACTATGCTTCCATCATATTTAACTAGAAAAGGTAATCCTCCAGATAAAATTCAGTGCAGACATGCTCAGCTCTATGTAATGAATTTCAACGGAATTATAAAGTAATACTTCTTGGGTCACTAGACATTGCTCTTATATAATATTGCCAAGATCGCCTTAGGTAGTGTCTCACCCTAAAAGGGACAGAATCAAATATTCATAACTAGCCTGGCTACCTGTTGAAGACAGGTAATAGAATAATTGAACAAAATTTGCTATCTCTTGTCCTCTGCGTAAAAAGGTGTCAGGATATGGAGGAATATTTTGGGCTAAATTAAGTAGATAAATAAATACTGTATATTCTTGCGTATAAGTCTTGAAACCTGAAAAATTGATCATAAAATCAGACCCCTACTTATATGCCCGTTCAAAAATACATCACTTAATTTTTTTTTTACATCTTCTTGCTTCCTCCAATCTCACACCAGTTTCTCAGACATATCGAATTTTGTTACAGCAGCACAGTTACCAATTTCATACGCCACTTCAATGAATTTTAATTTAAAACCAGGTTCGTATTTTCTTCTGATCGAACGCTCCATCGTAGATAAGGGATGCTCTTACAATAAAGGTGTATGAGGGTGTGAGATACAAAAAAACACTAATCAGTGCAAACGTCGCTTCGGAATAGTTTGGTTATTACCACGTGGTCACGTAGGCACAACACATAGAAAAAAAAGGCAGTGTGCTCTGTGGTTATTCTCTCAGGTGGGCGTTAGCATATCATAATTTCTTGGACCAATAGCGTGACTTTTCCGCATTCAGTTATACGACCGACATGATAAAATACCAGAAATTATACGGTAAAATCAAGTCCTGACTTCTCCGCGGGAGAACTTAAACGTGAGTATATATGGTATGCAAATAAATAAAAGTAGTGTTAATTATAATGATAAATACAGAAAAAGAATATGAAATGTCAGTCAGCCAGTCATTTTCTAGCCCACATAGTCTTGAACAAGATCACGGTGGGGGGATGCCAGAGCCTATCTACAGTCAGCATAGGGCAGAAAAAAAGGGCAGGAATAAACCCTTGACAGGGCACCAGTCCATCACAAAACATGAAATCTGAGCGTAAATTAATAAATATGTCACAAAATATGTTTTTTTAAACTTATTTATTTATTTAACTCTGTGTAATGCGAAGTCAGGCAAAATGACACCTTTTACTGGCTAACCTAACCGATTATAATATGCAAGCTTGCGGGGGCAACTGAGGTCCCTTCTTCAGGCACGCTGTAGTCTTATGTATAATACTCCTGCAAATGCTGCATGAAATACGACTTGAATTTAAAACTGTCACTTTCACTCATTAAAGCTGAGGGGGCGGGCTCTAGTTAGAACTGTTTTTTGATTGGTGAGCCTTCGGCTGAGTTGGTCGTACTGTGCGTGCTTTGCTTGATCTGGGAATCCAGTGGCTCATGCTCATGGCTCAAACATGTGACTGTGCACATCGACTACGAGTGCAAGAAAAAGTTGCCACAAACTACTGTGCTAAGTGACGACTTTCATTTTATAAACTCCAAATTGATAATTAAGAGTCTGCTATAAATGTGGCATTTGATGGCTGAAAGTTTAAGTCTGGTGTCTTTAACTATCAGTCTCACCCATTATTCACAAAAAAAATAATATCTGCAGGGGTTCCAGGCCATGGGACCGCCCAGTCCCCTCTGGGCATTCTACCTAACATAAATGAAATAGTCCTCTTTGTAGTTAGGGTTCTCACGGAGTCACTTGATGTTGATGGTCATACAGACTTCTGGCTTTTCATCTATCCATCATTGTTGGAACATCACGGTGCTTTGAGTAGATGGTGGTGGCGTACCACCAAAAGGATACTGGAAAAGGAAACAGAAGAGAGAGTAGGGGTTAGTACAGATTTTAGAGCCACCATGAATAGTTATTATAATGAGTTGGAGATATAGAGTATCAGGATTTTGATTACAGTGAAATTATGAGAAAGCCATGTTAAAGTAATGTGTTTTCAGCAGTTTTTTAAAGTGCTCCACTGTATCAGCCTGGCGAATTCCTATTGGCAGGCTATTCCAGATTTTAGGTGCATAACAGCAGAAGGCCACCTCACCACTTCTTTTAAGCTTTGTTCTTGGAATTCTAAGGAGACACTCATTTGAGGATCTGAGGTTACGATTTGGAATATAAGGTGTCAGACATTCCGATATATAAGATGGGGCGAGATTATTTAAGGCTTTATAAACCATAAGCAGAATTTTAAATTCAATCCTGAATGACACAGGTAACCAGTGTAGCGACATCAAAACTGGAGAGATGTGCTCGGATTTTCTTTTCCTAGTTAGGATTCTAGCAGCTGCATTCTGCACTCGTTGCAAACGATTGATGTCTTTCTTGGGTAGTCCTGAGAGGAGTGCGTTACAGTAATCTAGACGACTGAAAACTAAAGCGTGAACTAATTTCTCAGCATCTTTCAGTGATATAAGAGGTCTAACTTTTGCTATGTTTCTTAAGTGAAAAAATGCTGTCCTAGTGATCTGATTAATAAGCAATTTAAAATTCAGATTACAGTCAACAATTACCCCTAAGCTTTTTACCTCCATCTTGACTTTTAATCCTAATGTATCCAGTTTATTTCTAATAGCCTCATTATATCCATTATTGCCAATCACTAAGATTTCCGTTTTCTCTTTATTTAACTTGAGAAAGTTACTATTCATCCATTCTGAGATACAAGTCAGACATTGTGTTAGCGAATCAAGAGAATCGGGGTCATCAGGTGCTATTGATAAATACAGCTGTGTGTCATCAGCATAGCTGTGGTAGCTCACGTTGTGCCCTGAGATAATCTGACCTAACGGAAGCATGTAGATTGAGAAGAGCAGCGGACCCAGGATAGAGCCTTGTGGAACACCATATCGGATATCATGTGTCTTTTGAGTTGTAATTACCACAACTAATGAAGAATTTTCTCCCTGCCAGGTAGGATTCAAACCAATTTAAGACACTGCCAGAGAGGCCCACCCACTGACTAAGGCGATTTCTAAGAATATTATGATCAATGGTGTCAAATGCAGCATTCAGATCTAAGAGGATGAGAACAGATAAATGGCCTCTGTCTGCGTTCATCCGCAAATCATTTACTACTTTAACGAGTGCAGTTTCTGTGCTGTGATTTGTTCTAAAATCACATGGTTCCTATGGTCCCTACATGGTCCCTATGTCTGCGCTGACTATCTGGTGTTATTACTGGTCCCTTCCACCTCCTAAAAACATACAGATAAGATGGGTCGATGACCAGAACCTGGCCCGTTTGGAGCGACTGAGTGTTGGTGTGTGTACACAGCTCCCCTCTGACAGACTGTTGTGCAGCTCAGGCTTAGGCTGCCAGAAATGTTCCTGTCCCCTTGCGACACTGAAACTTGTTTTTAACCAAATTCAGTACATAAGCATACACAAAGGAAGTTTTACAAGTGAGAGGAGGTCATTCAGTCCATATCGTTAGATATCAGCACTACTACCCCAATGTTTAATCCAGCCAGTATGTAAAAGCTGTCAGGATTTCTGCTTCACCCATAAAACAAGTGATAAAGTTTACAAACAGTGAATTATGTGAGTAGGTAGAGATGTAAATCTTTTAGGACTGCAGCCTTCCAAATAAGAGCGGCATCAAAGAACGAGACTCAAGTACTTCCTTAGGCAGATGTTGACTTAAAACCCCAGAGTCTGAATTTACAAGAGGGAGCGCAAAATGTGTATTTTCTCCTTGAATAATCCTGTGACCCTTGTTCCAGGTATGGAAGCAGAGCTGCAGGCTGGAAGGTTAAGCTCTCAAAGAGCTTGATGAATTGAGACTGAGAGACTCAACATGAGGGAAGAAGAAAGAGCTTTATCCTGAGCTGGTATCTGCCTGAAACCAGTTTATCCCAGATAGAATTTTTATGTTCAAAACTACTGAAGCACCTGGAGGTAGTGAGCAGGAAAAAAAGAAAAGCAGTCTTAGGGAAGGAGACCTTTATTCTGCTAGTGTTTGACTGCTGCTGGATTGAAATATGGTCTGGTATCAGAAGAGAAACTTCCTGAAGGAGATCATTATTCAGAGCAGTGGTTGATGTCGGTCTGGGAATTTAAGAGGGGTGGCTCTGAACTATTTTGTACTTCCGATGACAACAAAGTGATTAGGACCATAGTCTTAAGTAAATTAAAAAATAATATATACAGTATATATAAACTTGTATATTTATCTAAATATAAATATATATATTTATTTATGAACTGTCCTTTTCAATGTTAAAATTGACCACAGAGACAAGAAACGCAGTTTACAGTATTCCATGCAATACATGCCCAGCAGTATACATGGGACAAACTTCTAAAAGACTCGCAACGTATACACGGGAACATCGCAATGCCGTCTGAAGGAAAGACCCACGGTCTCTGATTTACACACATACAAGTTCCACTGGGCACACGTTTAACTGGGATACTGTGAAAGTAAAATTCAGGGCCAATTCTAAGAGTGTCAGATAGCTGAACCGAATACGCCATTAACAGACACTTGGATTTGAACCAGGCATATGCAGACTTAAAAGGAAGAACATCTGAATAATAAAGAAAGACTTTATGACCAAAACACCTTCTGAACCCCACCTTACTAATTCACCTCCAGCCTCCCTTACAACCTCCCCCTCCATCCCTTTTTTTTTAACCAGCTATATATTGCCTTTGATTTCTGTACGTTTAATCATTTTCATAAAAAAAAATATATATATATATATATTTTAACATACATGCCTCATTTTCTCCCTTTCTGGATCTCTAGCTACAAATTGTATATATTTATATATATACTAGGGGGCTTTGCCCCCTGCTCATTTTACTTTACTATCAGTTTTCTGAGACTTTCGAATTATAGTACTTCCATTATCTCTAACCTGCTCTGCAAGTGTATCGCACTTCTACTTTGTCTTCTACTCTTAAAGCTAATTTCGCAGGAACTGTGTCTGACAATAGCATTCACTTAAATGAGAAGTGAGTGGACCGTGGGCGCACCAGCCACTTTGCGTCTCTGCTGCTCGCGTATGTGGATTTCACTTTCACTAAACAACAAACCTTTTAATTCTCGTGGATACGCCTCTTCATTGGGAAGAAACACTATTTCTCCATGATGGCAACACGAATTAGATGATCTACAAGTCTCCGAATTAAAGTTTGAAGCTGAACAATAACTACATACTTCTGTCATTTCACCTATGTCCATATATTCGATCTCTTTTGCTGTTCCGTTATTTCACCGAATAATAATTTCCATTTGTTTGCGCTAATGCGATCTTTACTATCAGTTTTTTGAGACTTTTGAATTTTACTACTTTCATTATGTCTAACTTGCTCTGCATGTGTATCGCACCAACGTTTTTGAACTTCTTTACAACGTTCTACTTTGTTTTCTACTCTTTGTCTTTTATTTCAGGCTCTGGGCGTGGGTTAAATATCTTGGCACAAAGTCTCGTCTCACAGGACTTGAAATTATCTCTCTGAAAAACTCACGTCTCGTCCCAGGATTTTTTTATATAATAGAAGCTCAACTTTCCTGGGGCCTGTGGCCACCGACAGAGGGCATATCTTGAACGGTTCAACCCTCCTCTGCTAGGGCAGCTGTTCCATGATCTCCTTCTGGTTGCATTTCTGGATGCACTATAAAAGGGGACACAACTCGGGAAGCCAGAGTCGGAAGGTGGGGTGGAGGATGAAGCTTGAGGGAGGAGTGGAGACAGAAGAGAAAGGAACCATGTGCTGTGTGGTGGTTTATTGGCCGAGCTGGAAAGTGTAAATAAAGCCTGCGTAGTGCTGGGACTTGTGCCTCTGTGTTTGGTGTTTGGGGGGACCTGTACTCTCCAAGGCTTTCACAATATAGATATATATATATACAGTGCATCCGGAAAGTATTCACAGCGTATCACTTTTTCCACATTTTGTTATGTTACAGCCTTATTCCAAAATGGATTAAATTCATTTTTTTCCTCAGAATTCTACACACAACACCACTATTGTCACCACTAGGGGGTACCCCAAACCCAGATACAACTCTATAGACATAGGTCCCGGTTATAGTAAAAGGTTTATTTGTCTGAACAGTTTACAAATAGTTCTTGAAATGACAAATAACACAATTATTCTTCTCTCTCTGCTTTTGTTTTCTCCTCCACATCTCTCAGGTAAGCATTGTCCATCCTCCACATCCGACTCCAACTCGCCTGGATAAAGTCAAGTGGCTTCTTTTAATCTTGGAATAGGGCATAGCCCGATGAAAACACTTCTTGGTCAGACGGAAGCCCCACAAAATAGGAATCAATAATCAGGGCAGAGGCCCAACAGGGTTACACCATGGGACTACAGATCCCAGCATGCCCTGCATATGTCCATGTGGGAATACTGACCCCAGGGATGCTGCTATTTTGTGTATCTGGGAATGTAGTCCTGAAAGGTCATCTCCACCACTCCTTGCATCACACTGGCCTCTCTGCCAGGTATAGAACTTGAACCTTCCCCGGTAGGGATTCCAGCATACCCATTTTCATATTGGCATCTCGTGTTTGTTTCGTGGCTGAGGCAGAACAATCCTCTCCTTCCTTTTCATTCTTCTGAAGGGTTGGTCTCCTGTCCAAATAAGGAATTTTGCTCCATCCCGGCTGGATGCCTGCCCACATGTGCTGTCCATCACACTATATACACGTACGGTGCCTTCATAAAGTATTCAGACCCATTCGCATTGTTCACATTTTGTTATGTGGCAGCATTATAATAAAGTTAGTTAAATTTTCCCATGTTAAGCAAAGTGTAAAAAGGATATTAGATGTATTCAGATCTTTTACTCAACTCAACTTATCTGAAGCCCCTTTAGCAGTCATTACAGCTTGTGACAAGCTTCACACATCTGGATTTGGGGATTTTTCTGCCATTCTTTTCTACAGATCCTCTCAAGCTCTGTCAGGTTGAATGGAGAGATTTAGTGGGCAGTTACTTCAGGTCTGTCCTCAGATGTTCAATTGGATTCAAGTCCAGGCTGTGATTAGGTCATTCAAGAACATTTACAGAGTTGTCCGTAAGCCATACCTGTGCTGTCTTTGCTTTATGCTTAGGTTCTTTGTCCCGATGGAAAGTTAACCTTCACGAATCTAGAGCAGGTTTTTCATAAAGGCTCCTTTCAAGTTTTTCTCGATGCTGACTATTCTCCCAGTTCCTGCTGCTGAAAAAACAACCCAACTGTATGATACTGCCACCACCATGCTGGTTTCCTCCAGACATGACATGTAGAATTGAGGCCAAACAATTCAAAATTTCATCTGGTCAGCAGTTCCTGTTTCCCACAGTCAGAGCCCTTTATGTGCCGTTTTGCAAATTCTGAGTCGGCTTTCATGTGTCTTTTACTGCATAGAGGCTTTATTCTGGCCATCTCTGTGATGAAGACCAGATCAGTAGCATGTTGCAATGATGGTAGTCCTTCCTTGAAGTTTCTTTCCTATCTCTACACAGGTTCTCTAACGCATCAGGTTTTTGGTTACCTCTCTTAACACAGCCAGCTCTAGGAAGAGCCAAAGTTGCTCCAAACTGTTTCCATTTAATAATTATGGAGGCCACTCTAATCTTCGGAATATTAAAAGCTACAGAAATGTTTTTTGCAGCCTTCCCCAGAACTGCACCTCAACACAATTCTGTCTGTAAGCTCCACAGGCAATTCCTTTGACCTCACGGCTTGGTTTTTCCTCTGATACACATTGTTAACTGTGGAACCTTCAACCAATTCAGTTTACCACATGTTCTCTCCTAACTATCTCTACGTATTCTCACCCCATTTCCTATTCTCAGGGGTACCATCGAGAGCTTTCTGACCAGCTGCATCACTGTCTGGTTTGGGAACTGCAATGCCTCTGATTGTAAGGTCCTACAACGAATGGCGCACACAGTATAAAAGATCATTGGGACTTCTCTGACCCCAGTTAAAGGTATCTTATTAAGAGCTGCATCCATAAAATCTACAGCATTGTGGAGGACCACTACCCCCCCTCCCATGCTCTCTTTGTTCCAATTCTTGTTCCATTACTTAGTAACTTTTTCTATGTGTTTATGGATCTCTATATGCAAAACAAACTTGCTGACGTTTGTGTAAAATTTACTCTTAAGTTTCCAAATGTCTTCCCGTGTTCTAGTTGAACTGATTTTAAAGTAACAGCCTGGATCCACTGTACTGATTCCTTTAATAAATCTGAAAGCCTCAATTATGTAATCTCTTTAAAATGAGTTCATCAAAAACATGGGGACTTAGTTGCAAACTTATTGAGGGTACATTTCGAACAAACATAAGGAAATTTTTCTTTACAAAGAGAGCCAAGACACTTGGAATAAGTGACCAAGTAGTGTGGTAGACAGTGTGACAGATTGGGTCTCTCTTGACCCCTTGAACCCTCAGACCACTCGTCAGACACCAAGTAAAAGTCCAATAAGTTGACTTTATTATTAATAACAGTGCACAAAGCACCCTCCTCTCCACAATACTCATAAATAATAACCAATACACTATAATAAACCAATCCATCACTCCCAGACGCGTTGCCACCCTTCCACCCAGCTCAGCTCGCCATCTGGGAGCTGTCACAGTCCTTTTAAAGTCCCAGACCTGGAAGTGTTCCAATCCCCAGTTCATGTGATCCTTATCATTTCCGGGTCAGATAAAAAGTCCTTTTCTTCATCCCGGAAGTACGTCACTTCTGCTGTCGCTCTGCCTATGACGGACTATGAGGGCACATATGACTCTCTATGCCTCCCTGCAGCGTCCTCTGTTGGCCCCTGGTGTATCCAGCAGGTTTGTAAGGGAAAACTCCATGGTCCATGATTCCCTGCTGGCATCCGGGGCACCTCCATGCTGCAGGGAGAGCTCGCTCCATCTGGCGGCCTGGGGGTATTGTCCATGATGACAAGCCAGCCATAGACCACAACAGTAAGACTTTAGGAACTTTCAAAACTCGCCTTGATGTTATTTTAGAAGAATTAAGTGGATAGGACTGGCGAGCTTTGTTTGGAGGATTGGCCTTTTCTTGTCGAGATTGTTCTAATGTTTTAACGTTCTTTGTCTCCATCTATTTTAAGCTGAAATGTTACAGTGCCTTCAAACTTTCCTCATAACCCTTACCTTGCGGTTTTGGAATCAGCTTATTACATTAAGGTGAAAACATTACAATACAGCTAGACAGGAAATGCCTACTCTTGATTAAAAACTGGTAGCTTAGTCAGAAGATTCACAAAGCTGCTAGTGAATTAAGCCCCCAAAAATCCAAATAAAATCCATAGACTGCAGATAGGTCAGGAGAAGAATATTATGACCATCAACCATAAGTTAACAAATACAAAAAATGAGTAGTAAGCTTAATGTAGTGATAAGTGGAACAGACAAGTTTCGATTCACGAAACGTTTTGCAAAATTGACTGTAAAATGTTTTTTTTTTTTTTTAATTTAATATACCTTGTTAATCCCTGAGGGGAAATTGTCTTTTTGCATGACTTTTTGGAGGTCAGAGCGCAGGGTCAGCCATTGTACAGAACCCCGGAGCAATTTTCAGGTTAATGTTCTTGCTCAAGGGAGTAGGATCCTTTCTGGCTGTAGCAGGATTTGAACCAACAACCTTCCAGACAGCAGCACAGATCCTTAGCCCAAGATCCACCACACCCATTTTGCAGGTAATTTTGCAATTGTGAAACGTAAACTCACTAAAAATTGTTTTTTGAAGGTTATAAAAGGGAAACAAGGAATCTGACTCCTAAAAGCCTTCTGTGGGTTCCTTTGTTCTTTTCTGCATAATGCACACCAGAGGAGCACAATGCATTTTTTAAAAATGTGACTGGTTGCACATTTTCCAAACAAAGACACGCCAAAAACATACCATTGGTAGCTACATGGGTAGCCACTCCCCCCGCCCCCACTGTTACCTAGCAACTGTCCCTTCCTGTTTCTTGATTTGGGCAGAAGGAGCTCACGATATGTGCTTTCTACGTGCAGTGGAAAGTCAAGTTTCTTTTCTACCTCTGATGCATCTTTAGAATTGCAAGATTGCCATCATAACTGGCAAAGTGGGCATCGTAATACCAGAATACGTCTATCTGCTTAAGCAAAATGTCAACAAGTGACAGGAAATGAGTCCGGTGATTTTTATTTTGTTATCAGAGATCTTTATTTAAATACCAAAAGAAAGGCAGGTACATGTGGTATCAATTTGAATGCTTCCAGACAGAAACTAAACACATTTCTTCTTGTGTCAATGGTGCACATTTTGCTGGAAGTAAAACAAAATTAGTTTTTTTGTAAAGTGAAATACCAAATTGTATAATAGTTTTGTAAAATAGTTTTGCTTATCACTAGCTTGAAGCAAAGAGAAAGAAAAACCTTTGCGTGGTCTTGACATAAAAACATAGACAGAGACACAAAGCAAAAAAAATAAGTTAACACAGAATATGATGTGACTGCATTAGCTTCACCAATGTACTTGTCATGTCTCATATCTACATAAGAATCACCCACCCATTAAAGAGTAAGACAATCCAAGAACTCCTAGTCATTCTGTTTGTTTCATTTTGCTAAGAACACCTAAAAAGTTGTTTGTCAAGGCATCGTTCACATTTACAGTATCTTACCTTGTTCGTGTTTCCCTCCAACGGGACTTACCTACTTAATTAATAAATTCAGTAATTAAAGCAAGGGGAAGTGCATTTACAACTGAAGACAGGAAGCACTTCTTTACTCAAGGAGTTGTGGGAATCTGGAACAAAATACCGAGACATGAAGTTGAAGAATAAACCTTGATGGCCTTTAGGAAGTATCTGATTGAGATATTGGGACAGCTTAGCTATTAGCGAAACAAACGGGCTTGATGGACTGAATGGTCTCCTCTCCTTTGTCAAATTTCTTGTGTTCTACTGTATATCTGTGACTTAAGTCAGGTTTTTCATTCCATTTAACTATTGTTTCATCTTTGTTTTGCAATTATTTTTATACCATTACATTGTGTCTGTATTTCTGTATTGCTTGCTGTGCCTGTTCGGTTGTTGCTGCTTCACTTCATCATCATGGAATCTGTTACATTCATGCTATGTACAGTGTAATAAAACGAGACAAAGACAGATAAAGGTTTGGGGCAGCCACCCATATACTTTGGTATCCTGGCTGCAAAAGTCGTTTTCACACAACTGGCACTGAAGTGCATACAACAGAGTCCAAAACCAGACTGTGGGAGAAGGGAAAAGGTTAGGCTTTTAAAGGGGAAGACAGGAAGTGAGGTCATAAGGATCGGGCACATGTTCGTTATTAATTGGATCAGGCCCGGATGTGACATCAGGGGGGCTGGAGCTGGTAAGGTCTGTTTCCATTGGTTCGGTCCCAGAAGTGATGTCAAGAGAGCCAGGTGGAGCCTCCCGGGTTTGGTCTACAGGGAAGTGAGAAAAAGTGTTAGTGCACTCTGCCACATCCCGGCATGCCTCAGAACTGCCTTCACTCGAGCCCTTTAGCTGCCTCCCATGCGCGCGTGCGTGACAACAGTAGTTTCTTATAACATGTCATAATGGCCATTTTTATTTTAGAATTTCTTAGGTACCTGCATTAAGAAAAAAATTCAGAGGATGCATTTGAGGAGAAATAAGAAATGGTTATTTTTTCATAAGAATTAAAATTATGACACGACTGCTTTTGCTTCACCAGTGTACTCGTCATGCTTCATATCCCGTTATGTTTCATATCATATGAATCACACACCCCATAAAGAGTAGGACAAACCCAGTCATTTTTTAAGGAAAAGAAACAAAAATAAGTTTAAAATGATACGTCCACCTACATTAACAGAGATGTTTTTTAAAGATGACATATCTGTAATATAACTTGTTCCTGCTCTGCACTTGATGCTGCAAGAATGGTCTCCAGGCCCAATGTCTCCCACATCCAGATTAAGTAGATGTGAGAATTGTATGCAATGTTATGCTGTGGGGAAAAAAAAAGAAACAAGACAGGCAAAAAATGAAAACCAGTGTATGACCAGCAGGAAGCCTGAATTTGTTGCTAAAGCATTGATCCCTGTGGGACCCTTCTTTTCACATTTTCGATTTCAGAAATGCATCCTCACAACATAACCCATTATTTTCTTCTTTACAGTGTAATGCAAGATACTGAATTTTATACCACCAGCTTTTTGGGTTATTCTCTATCACTCACTCACTATGCAAGCCTTAGCAAGTGACTTAACCTGTGGACACCTACTCTGTGCATATGTGCCATTTATATCTTCACACTTCACTTTGATGATTAACTGCTCCACAGCTACCACAGCATGCCTTTTTTATAGACACACAGTATAACTCAGTCAACAGCATGTTCAATTTTTGTTGTTCTATCATAAAATTCCAGCATATTAGAATAACAGGATCTCTATTGTCTGTGCTTTAGTATTTGTGCACTGGTTTGTGTAGCCAAGTATTTAAACTGAGTGGGAGCGTGTGCCCCCTGCTGGATACACTTCAGTGGTTATTAATGACTAGCTGTCCTCCGTGGCTCCACTCGCATAGTAGTGAAACAGGACAAACTTTAAAAAGCAATAAACAAACAGGTATCGCTAGTTAAGCAGAGGCAAGGTACACCCCAGAACATGGCCAGAGGTACACAGATTCGAACAGAGGCTGACGAGTGAGTGAGGAAGGTCCTGCTTGGCTCCCCACTCCTGACATCACGCTGACGCCTCCCCTTGGCCTGTAGCCTTTGTCTCAGATTAGCGCAAATAAATCGCTCCTGCCAGCGAACTATAATACAGAGAAGTCGCAAAATCAACCAGAATGTTAAAGCAAATTATAGAAAATAAAACAATTTAAATCCATTAAGTAGTTCTCTCGTGAAAAGCGGGCAGACATACAGACAGACAGACGCTGGATTTTATATACAGTATATACCAGTAATGGTGCACTGCACGATGACATGCAGTGAATACACTTGACTTGAGCATTCCTAGTTTTCATCCTCTTTCTCTGTACGTTTACCATTCATTTGCTCAGAGGTTGATGTGCTTGCTGCTTCCTGAACAACTCATCTTTTCTCCACCCTAGTGGCCCGCTTCTTTACTTCTTTCGTTGGCATCTGTTCGCGTTAAAACTGATTAAGTCAGTGTTTGTGTTGCAATTACTTAGTATGTTTTCTTCAATTTTTCACTTAAACTGGCACTTAAGTGTTCAATCTGCCTCAAGAATGATTAAAGATATGAAGAGGAGGGGAAGTGACGGCAAAGGCGGTAGGGATAAGAATGGTGCCCATACACATGTGCTGTCCTGCCATCTACAATAACATAAAATAAAAATAAAAAAGAGGAATAATCTTGGAGGTCAGTCATCACCCCGAAAGCGGATAGTAGAGGTCATGTAGTATATGTGTACCAAATTTCAGGTCAGTCGGCCAAATAGGTGATTTAACATCCTTGAAAGACAAACGGGCAGCCACGGTAGTGTGTTTTATATATATAATATATATATATATAAATAGAGATTTTGGCAACTGCTTCCATTAATGTCTATGCCATACCATTAACCCTAAATGACTACAATAACTGTTGTCATCTTCCATCCATCATTGGTCTGCACTCAGCACATATATTTCGTGGTCACAGTGAAACAGTGAAGTCAGATCAAGTCAAGTCAAGTAGAGCTTTATTGTCATCCTAACAATATACTTACAGTACACAGTAGGACGAAATATCGTCCTCCAGAGCCAAAAGGTGCAATACACAAGATATATATATACAGTATATATATATATATATATATATAACTATGATTAAAAAAAAAAAAAGAATATACAGTGTTATGTAGTGCTATGTAATCCGGAGAGTATAAGGAGTAAAGAGTCCAGTGTGGAGGAGGGCAGCATGGTGTTCAGGAGCCGGACTGCTTGAGGAAAGAAACTATTGCACAATCTAGCAGACCTGCTCCTGATGCTGCAGAGTCATCTTCCAGATGGAAGAGGAGTAAACAGTTGGTGGGAGGGGTGGTGGGGATCAGCCATGATGCTAGTGGCTTTATGAAGGCAGCGTGAGGTGTAGATCTCCTGCAGACTGGGTAGTGATTTGCCAATAATGCGCTCAGCGGTTCGCACAATCCTCTGAAGGGTTTTGCGGTCGGAGGCATGGCAGTTTCCATACGAGACTGTGATGCAGCTGGTCAGGATGCTCTCTATTGTGCCTCTGTAGAAGGTGGTAAGTATGAGTTTGGGGAGGTGCACCTTCTTCAGTCCTCGCAGGAAGTAGAGACACTGCTGGGCTTTTTTTGTAAGATAGGTGGTGTTTTTGGTCCAGGACAGGTCCTCTGTGATGTGAACACCGAGGAACTTGGTGCTCTTCACTCTCTCTGCTGTGACGCCATCAATGCTGAGTGGAAGATGGGCAGCCTTGGTCTTCCTGAAGTCAACAATCAACTCTTTTGTTGATACAATAATGATTAATAATAATAATAATAATATGAACAGCACACTGCACATGCACGAGTGACGCCAGCGTCACTTTTGGATTCCCATCATCACTTTCAGTTTCACTGACCATTTCAGTTTCACTGCTTGCAAACAGATTCACCTCGTCATCACTGCTGATGAGAGGCATTTCTTATGACATGCCATTATGTGGTTAGGAGTAGACGCGTCTACACCGTTACCCAGGTAACACTTGGCCATGACATTTATGCAAGATATGCCCTTACACTTGGCACTAACACCATTGACACTTTTACAGCCCGAGTAATCCTCGAGTCTAATACTTACGCGAGACCGAGTGACACTCGGTTACTAACGCTTTTAGCCCTGTTTTAACAGCTCGAGTGACACTCGGATCTAACGCTAAAGAGGTTAAAGGGACTGGAAGATAAAATGTAGACAAAATCATTACCAGGAAACCAACACTACCAGACATCTAATACAAAGATATGAAATGAAACACAAGATTGAAAAACCAAGCGACTCCTAGCTGCTCTTAATAGACACAAAGGTCTTTTTGTTGGGATCTGTAAACTTGGATAAGCAGGAAGCACTCAACACTGACGTTTATATTGTTGCAATGGGATTATTGTGGCAGTGGTTTCTCAAAATGGGAGCATGCCTAGACTAAAATGGCATTAGTCATTAGTCGGGAGAGAGACAAAAGGTTTTCAACTAACAGACTACATAATCGATACTAAAATAAAAAGCAAAAAAATGGAATCAGTGGCACAAAAAACAAAACAATAAATTAGTATAACAAATCTTAAAGGAATACTCCACCCAACAATATTTTTTTATATTACTGACACAATATATTTTGTAGTGATGGCAGAGAAAAAAAAATCTCATGCAGAATGGAGATAAAAAAAACCCAATAGTGTACAACAGCAAATGACGTGAACAATGTACATTGACAAAGAAACATCTCACTCAATTGTGTCACGTAATTCAGATACTAGGTATCTAGCTGTATGCTAAAAACATGCAAATCTTAGATAGATAGATAGATAGATAGATACTTTATTAATCCCAAGGGGAAATTCACATATCCTGTTTCCCCTGGTGTTACAATCCACATACTGGGAGAAGGCAGGTAATGTTTTGTCCAGCGTTACATGGTTAAAGTCTCCAGAGATTAGCACAAGTGCCTCTGGGTGCTGCGTTTGTAACTTAGCAACTGCGGAATGGATGATGTCACTCGCTATCTCTGCGTTCGCTTGAGGGGGGATGTAAACAATAACAATAATCACATGTCCAAACTCTCTGGGCAAGTAATAGGGACGCAGAGTTACGGCCAACAGTTTGATGTCCCTGCAGCAATTGGAGATTTTAACGTTTACATGTCCTGAGTTGCACCACTTTGTATTGACATAGAGAGCGAGTCCTCCTCCTTTCTTCTTCCCGCAGGTACTTGCGTCTCTGTCCGCTCTAACTGTGCTAAACCCGGGTAGCTCCACGTTAGCATCTGGGATGGTAGTTGTTAGCCACGTTTCACTAAAACACAGCAAGCTGCATTCTCTGTAGGTTCTGACATTTTTCACCAGCAGAGCCAGTTCGTCAATCTTATTTGGTAGTGAGTTCACATTTCCCAGGATCACAGAAGGCACCGACAGTTTATAACGCCATTTTCTCTCAAGTTGTCTCGATTTAATCTTATCTTTTATCTTTGCGCCGGCTCGGCTGCCCCGATATCGTCTTCTTACCTCGTCAGGTAAATAAGGAACCACACCGGCATGTGCATTTCTTCTCAGTGCTTTAAGCTGACTACTTGAATAGGCGATTCTCGGAGTGTAAAAATCCATGTCAAGTAGTAAAAATAGTAAAAAGTGCCCAGGGAGCAATTCCACATAAAAGAAAGTGGTAGAAGTGATCAGTGAAATAGATAAAAATAGAGATAAAAAGGTAAAAAGATAAAGTCATATACGGAGCTGCTGGAAAAGGCTGCCACTCGGATGCAGTGCCGGAAATGAATCTTGTGTGTTTTTGCTAAATAGATACTTCTGGAAAAAGCAGAGCACATCAGAAACCGGAAAGCCAAGTCACATGGGGTTGCCTTTTTGAACTGAATATCTGCCACTCCCTCGCATTCATTGGTCAAGATTCCTGTGACCTGTGGGGTAAGTAACATATAAAAAAATATCATGCTTGGTTGGAGTGTTCCATTAAACAGAGTCCTAAGCAATAAGAAACTCAAAATTAAACCATATCATAACAATGGAATTGTGATGATGTCAAAATAATAAAGGTAAAAATAAACAAAAACTTAAATGACAACAATAATACATCCCAAAAGTTAAGAGAGAAAACCACATGTTCATGGGTAAATTCATTGGTCTGCATGGTGATGCTAGGCTAGGGTTGAAATCCTCATTTCACGTTGAATGCACTAAGGAGTGGTGAGTTCTTGTGCTTTTTGTGATATACTTGTGCTTTTAGGATTTCCTGGCTTTTTGAACCCATGCCTCTATTTTTTGACTTCCCTTTGGATTTGCTTTAGTATTTGACTTTGCTTTGTGATTTGTGAATTTCCTTTTCTGCCCATATCTTTCAGCTCCATGAAGCTTCTTGAATTACAGAACATTTTTGTGCAGAGTGAATGTTCTGATTTTATAAAGATTCAGCATGGCTTTCTGTGTTGCTATCCAGGGTTTTTGGATGGTGTTTCTCCCTCTAGTGGTCATTTTTGAGACATATCAGGACTTACATGCATGGGAACTCTTCAGCTGCAGACACTCATGTTATTTAAAAGTCAGACAAAAATGCATTTTGATCTATGATTGAAAAAAATTGAACTATGATATGTATGGTTAAACATCACCAGAACATCATATAATATTTCTGGATCACCCAAAATAGAAAAATAGAAAAAATGTAATGTAACCATTTAGAATGTAACCAAAAAAGAAACTAAAATTCTAAGTAAAACTGAGAAGTTGAATCTTAATGTATATTGTTGGCTTTTCCTGCTGTTGCAGAAGATTCATTCACTTCCAGCCATCCAGCTGGAAACTCGTCTCTGACATCATAAACCAGGCAGCATATGAAAAAGAACTCGGACCTCCGCTGGGTATACAAAAAGAAAGACCCTTCCAATCTCACTCACATAAATGCATTGGAAAAATCTCCTAAGCTGTCATCATTTAAATTCTCTGGAATTTATTGTTTAAATTCTTTTACTAAAAATGTGAAAGTGTGTGCCGCCGAGCGCTAATTCCTACTTTATGATGTCAGAGGCTAACTTGAAAGCCAATTGGTTAAAGATGTCTGACAGTCCTGGAGCAACAGCTTCAGTTTGCATTACGTTGGGCTTGCAGGGTCTCTTCAAGTCCCTGGAAGATTTTATCCTCCCAATCTGGATATCCCTTTTGGTTTCCAAGCATTTTATAAAATGGATTGTTTTGCAAAATAGTTAAAAAAAGAAAGATAAAATGAGCTGTTCCTCTTCTGCCCAATATACTTCACCAATTTATCTTGGCCTACCATTTCAAAATGAACACTGCTTTGAGTCACTGTACTAACTACTGTATTAATTGATAGCACTGCGGTTAAATTAATATCAATTTATGACTATATGGCACTAAACAGAAATGACTATTAGCACTGCCATTATTGTTTCAAGGAATTTAAATTTATGTCAAGGGCAGGGTGTACTGGGCTGCTTCCCAAATTCTGCATATGCATTAGAAAGGAGAAGCTCTAGATTTATAGTGGAGACGACTCACAAGGGAAGTAGATTAACGGCTCTTCCTTTGGGGTTTGCTCCTTTGTGTTCTCTAATTTTCCTGCCATTTCAGAGAATGTTTTATGTGGCTCTCAAAGGAACACATTTATGTATTCTCTATTAAGAACAAAAGGAACAAACCTTGGGATGAATATTTACTTCAGATAAAAAGAAACAGAATCCAATTGTAAAATGCACCCTTGAAGTAAAATACTACAGCATATTAAAATAATAAATTAGCAGAACCGCTGCTGATATTGAATGGAATAAAATGCGCCTCTGATTCTCATTGTTCACAGCAAGTGGTACGGTTTCTGATGCATTTTTGATTCCCAAGGCCAAGTTGCTGGAGCCAGGATTATTCTGAAACATCTCAAAAAAAAAATAAAATGCCAGTGGTGAGCACTCAATTTCAGATCATATTGCTGGAGCAGTCCTACAGGGCAGAATATGTACTGTGCATCTGAAAACAAAAAACAAAAAACGGCTGCTGTCAAGAAAGAAGATGGCAACGTGTAGATTGTTCTTTTGAGAACTACAGTAGGTGAATAGTGCTTCTCAAATTTCTATTTCTCTTTTTCAAATTAAAATTGCTCTTAAACGTCATTTAAATGAAGATAATAAGATATTTTGTGCAACATAATTTGGTAAAAAAAAAAGATAAATGAAAAACGACCACAGGGGCCCCATGCTAATCTATGTATGTTGTGACTCGCTGTCAATAAGTAAATGCTATTCTATACTAAACTATAAATATTTGTTATTGTGTTACGAGTGGACATTGGCATCTGCCTCTGATTTTGTATCCAGGTAACCTCTGCAACCTCACATGCATGTATACGTACAGATCTCATTGTAAATGCGTATATGTTAACGTCACTTCAACTCAATTCTCTGCAAAGAAATTTTACAAATGTTTGTGTTGAACACTTGATTAATAAGAAATAATTCATAGTAATTTCATACTGTGCCATCTCCGTCTGGAAACCTTTCTTGTCGAGAGGTTTATTACCTCGGCAGTGACATTCATGTCTCTGGTGACTCTTCCTATGAAGTCAATAGACGGATTGGGAAAGCATGGGGGGTCATGAGGTCGCTGGAGAGGGGTGTGTGGCGCTTCTGATATTTATGCAACAGGACGAAGGTCCAAGTCTTTAGAGTCCTGGTGCTTCCCGTTTAACTATATGGTTGCGAGACATGGACACTATCCAGTGACCTGAGACGAAGACTGAACTCCTTTGGTACTGTGTCTCTTTGGTACTACTGGCTTCACTTTGTGTTGAATGAGTGGTTGCTCATGGAGTCCTGAATGAGATATATTACCTGCATTGTGAGCATCAGTTATGGCACTACGGCCATGTGTCGTGATTCCCTGAGGGTGATCCGGCTCATAGGATCCTCATTATTGAGGACTCAAGTGGCTGGACTAGGCCAAGGGGACACCCACGTAACATCTGGCTGCGGCAGATAGAGGGTCATTTCTGGTGGGTTAGGGTTAGGGTTAGGGACGTGTCTGCCTGGATCCCAACCTGTTTTGTCGTGTGGTGGATGCGGCAACACACTGTAGCAGTGCATGCCCCCCTTCCTGACCTGACCTGACCTCCGTCTGCATGGTTTACAAATTGAGTATCATTTTTTATGTTGAAATTGTTATGTTTTTCAAGGCTGATGTTATATTGTTCAGATGTTTGTGTTGATTAATCTTTGCTGTACAGCATGTTTTTTAATGTTCAAACACTGATTTTGTTGGAAATATCAATACAATAAATATATGTTTAATTTTTATCGACCATTTACTTTTTTATTCCTGTGATTGTGTAGGTAGGGGCCCCAGTGCACTACTTTGCTCAGGGGACTATAATGCTGTTAAGACAGCCCTGCATATCATGAGATAAAACATATGATATTTCGCCAACAAAACTCGCACATCTCCTTTTAATATCTCCTTTGAATGTCCTTATTTTTTAATTTCTCCTTGAATTGTGTTCTGTGTGATATACATAAGTAGTAGACCTTAATCCACTCATTGAATAATTTAGTGTTGAAGTGGTAAATAGTTAGCACGGTAAAATACATTGTGATTATCAGACGTGTCAGTACGATTTATCGAGCAGGAAAGTCTGCAGGTTGACTTGAAAGGGTTTGTCTACAAAGATTGGCTTCAGCAAGATAAATAAGCAGGTGGCCGGCTGCCATTACTGTATGAGGAAATTTGACATTGGGAATACGGTTGAGTCCGCTTTGACAAGTCAGATGAAAGGAAGTAAACGTTGCGAACAGATGAAGAACAAGGAAAGCAGGAATTGTGTTAAGGATTTTTTTGGACCTTTTGCAGGGCTATCATCACATTTGACCACCGCAATAGCGAACTGTTCAAGTGCTAGTGGATTAGTAGTGCTAATGAGAGCTCTGGTCGAGGTAGTGATACTTCTATGATATCACCATTCTTGTCTTTGACTAAAAGTGAATGTCTGAAACCTGACGTCCCCTGGGTGTTAGATGGGATGGACAAGCATCATTCAGGCAAGTCGTGGAGAAGACGTACTTGCAGCGACCCTGGCTGAATGATGGTCAACAGTTAGACTGATAGTTTATGAATGTTTATTACCGTTTCTGTGACTTTATTTCATAAATACCATGTAAAAGCTATAAAGGCAAAGTACAGAAATTAATACCTTGTTTACTTTAACTTGTTTGTTAACCCCAATATGTCAACATTTTCCTTCCCTTTTCCCAGGCAAAAAAAAATAAAAACTGTACAAGTAATTATGTAAACTAAAGACATCCAAATAACGTATCAAAATAAAAGTCACGCAATCGCTGTGATTCAAGCCCTGCTAAAGCATCATGTGTCCTTTACAGTACTCACTTATCAGGAAATGTTTCTTTATAGTGAGATCATAGAGAGTCAAACAATGTGCGTGGACCTCCTTCCCATATACCTCGTACCTTTCATCCTCAACAATTTACTACCTGATATATTCCAAAATGATTTTTATGATCATTTATTTGCCTAATAGGCATTGGATCGCTAGCGTCCCAACCTAGTAAAAGTTACTTTTGCATGTCCTTTAAAGTGTTGCATTTGTAGAACAAAACAGGATTTTTTTCATGATTTTTTTGTATCTTTTGCTTGTACACTCCAAGATATTGCCACGAGCCGGCTCTGTGCACACCATATGTATAATGGCAAATTTGTTGTCCAGAAAACATTATATCTGTTTTTAACTCTTTCAGGGCTGATGTCAACTTTTGTCAAAAGGAGGAGTTGACGATGGTAATCGACTGTAAACGGTGACAAAACCAACTGTTATGTTTTAGTTGGACTCTTGCTGCTAGAAGGAAAGTTTGATTCATTGGTTTGACCGAGATTTCCTGCGCTCGCATGAGTAGCAAGGCACAAACATCGGCTAAAATGGCACTGACATCTGGCGAGAGATCAAAGCGAATGCGTAAAGCAAAACACTCCGTGGACAACGTTTTGCCCATTATCTCTGATCTGGACTATGATTTGTCAGACTCCGATTTTGATACAAGTGATTGAAAATGAATGTGAGATTCCAGCTTCAGCTGATTCGTCCCCAGCTAATTGTTGTACTGATAATGTTCGCCAGGGAGGACTGCCACTTAACAATGATAAGAGGTAAAAACAAGATTGCAATGCAATGTGACCGTGTCCCAGCCACGCAAAGACAGCCTGGCTGCAAGCCTGCCACACATTCTTGGCAAACTGGCAGCCACAGCATTCAGCAACAGACTTTTATGTTGATTTCTGTGTGAAACCATTGCTTGTCAGAAACTGTTTTTTGGAAAAAATATTCAGCCCTCAAAGAGTTAAAATACAGTGGCCCTGCCTAGAATTGCAAGAATAGTGCGTAACTGAATTGCATGAATAGTGCGTAACTGATTTGCATGAATTGTGCGTAACTGAATTGCATGAATAGTGCGTAACTGAATTGCATGAATAGTGCATAACTGATTTGCATGAATTGTGCGTAACTGAATTGCATGAATAGTGCATAACTGATTTGCATGAATAGTGTGTAATTGCACTCCCACTCTGGGCAAACAGCATGAGCTTCAATGTCAGCTTTTGTGAATGGTCAGCCATTTAAAATATGCCATACATACAGTATTCTTATTAGGTTCATGTCATTTTGCTGTGATGTATAAAGTAGTCCTAGATTCTTGTTCTGGTTGGTACTGGAAAAAATAATAAAAAGTCCTGGGGCCTCATGTATAAACGGTGCGTACACACAGAAATGTTGCGTAAGAACGTTTCCATGTTCAAATCACAATGTATAAAACCTAAACTTGGCATAAAGCCATGCACATTTCCACGGTACCTTTATACCCTGTCGTACGCAAGTTCTCCGCTTGGTTTTGCAAACTGCCAGCACCCAGGATCAAAGCAGTGCTACTGTTCCTGTGTGGTTTATCTTTCTTTTTCAGATCCACATTACTGACACGGCTTTATAAATACACTGAAGTTAGCCGCATATTGCTTATTAGTTTAATGCATCTGATTGTAATTAACCTGTAACAATATAATGGTCCACGGAATGGTCAAACTATTCAAAATATCATAGCTGTTTAGCGTTGTTACTCTCACTGCACCTTCTTTTTCTTCTTACGGCTGCTTCCCTCAGGGATTGCCACAGTGGATTATCTTTTTCCATATTACTCTGACTGCACCACTCGGAGTATTTTTATCACTGTATCTGATTGGGGAATCACAGCAGCAGCTGATCGGAAAGAGAATTATCAGTATACAGCATCAAGCACACGTTGCCTCAGCCACGGCAAAACGTTTCAAAGCCTTTCCTGTACGGACCTTGCGGTTCAGAAACAGTTTCATCCCAAGAACTATAAACGCACTCAATCAATTGCTCCTTGTAGAACTGTTAGGACTTATAAGTACAATCACCCCACTGTAAACTTGCACTACAGTTATAATATTGCACATCTTGCGCCACTTTATAAAGTGCGTATTTACATATGATGACGATATCATTTTTAAGATGAAATGCAGCAAAATATGTTGATTATATTATACAGCTAAAACTTTAACTTCATTTAAATAATCTGTATTGTTAATAATTAAACATATGAGGACACGGTGCAGCAGCGCTAGCAAGTTCACGTATTGTTCCTGCCTCACGTTGTATATTTGCTGAGGCTGGCGCAACACTGGAAGGATAGACGGATAGAATAATTAAACACGTACTATGAAGATATTTCAATGTTCCTTAAAAGTTTTGAAGAATCGTCGTAAGATTACAGATGGCTTAACGTCTATTACAGAGCTGATTGTGTGGCGATTGGGTATTTGGAGAAAAAAAAGTAAGGACAGGAATTGGGGGTTAGTACGTTTGAAAGAGACAGTACAGCTGCAATAAATTATTTAATCAAAGGTTACGCATGGGCAGAAGCATCTTGTGTGAGACATGAACAATCACTGCACCACCGTGTTCCCATGTTTAATAACATGCTTTCATTCCAATCATCATGAAAATGATACCACATATACAACTCAGTATTTTAATTATTCAGAGAGCTGTAATATCACGAATGTAATGGATTCTGTGTCCTGTCGGAGAAAGAGAAAGAACGGAAGTACGTAGTGATTCACACACATAGAGCACATTGAAGATCAAATAGAAAACAAAGCATTTAACTTGCTACTTTAGTTACGATGGGATTTGAGAAACTAGTAAATTAAATGATTTTAAGATGAAGTTTATGATGTTCTACTTTAATGACAAAATAAACTACGTGATTAAAGTGGAAATTTCGAGATTAAAGTTGACATTTCATGCTTTTTTCCCACTGTGTGCCTATTTTTTTTGTCTGTACCCTAATAAGCTTTCATATGACACTCAGACGGTGGGCTACAACTCGCCTTTCCATGACGACTTTGATATGTGACTTCTTTTTTTATTTCGGGCACTGTGCGACTTCGTAAACTTGAGCTTTCGAGTTTTTCCGACACGCTATGTCACTCGATCAACTTCGTTTTTTTGATTACACCACTGTTTAAACCAACAAATAGTATGTTTTTCCTTTGCCTCCACTTGGTATTCACTAAAATTTTTATATTTTTCCTCTTGCTTTTCCCATTGTCTTTTCACAGAACGCTGAGCTTAAGGGCTATTTATATTGATTTGCATATTCAAAGAGGCGTAATTCTGGGAGGAGTTGGGGCGGGACAGCAGGCGTGTGCACGTGCGTTACTTTTCACGCTGACCAGGATTTATTTAGCGGAAGAACGTTGAAGTTGGAGTACGAACAGATTCCTGCATCTAGATTTTTCTGTATGTAAGCACATTTCGGCTTTTGTGCTTACGTCATGTTATAGTGCGAATTCTACACACGGCGTTATGCATAAGGCCCCTGGAATTTTGAAAAGCACTGAAATGTACAAACCCTGTTTAAACCAAAACACTAACCACAATTGCACAGAGGATTTTTTTGGAGTAATCCACAAACTTGGATAACCAAGAAGTGCACAGTGCCAGCCTTTCATCCTGTTGCAGCAATGACTTCAGGGTGACATTGTGGCAAATCGCTGCTCAGAAAGGCGGCATGAATGAAAAACAAGAAGATATAAGGAAAAGATTCAAAATATTTTCAAGTATCTTAAACTGTAAATGGATTCGGTGACTGCAAAAATCTATTCTAAGATATAAAGAGTGTGAAAGAAGACTTGTGGCAGATGGCTAGGGCCCTTAATGGCCGGGATGCCTCTTCTTTATATGGTCCAGGGGAACAAACAGAGACTGAACAGTACCTCCCCTGGGACACTAGGTGGCAGTGGTACCTTGGATTCCTGCAGAGCTCCATGGGAGATGGAGTGCTCTACAATCCTGCTGGGATCCGGGGGTGCCACCAGGGGTTGCTGCAGTTGTTCCTGAGCCCGTGTGGGCAGCTCTTTTGCAACACCCGGAGGTGCAACCGGTCGTCAAACTCCTGGAGCACTTCCAGGTGGGCTATAAAAGAAGCCAGCAGCCACCACTCTGGGTGCCAGCGTCGACAGGAGTGGGACTAAGCTTGCCGGAGAGGAGTAGAGGAGAAAAAAGGAGAAAGTAAAGAATTGTGTGGTACTGTGCTTGTGGGATTGCAGGGAAGGCGTTGCCCACTGGTGAAGAAAAGAACAACAAAACATTTATTTGTTTTATCAGTGTGCCTCCTGCATCTGTCGGTGTTGGGTGGCTGGTACGCCCGCCTAGTGGCTTTGTCACAGAATAAACTGCAATATTTACATTTAACAGAGGGAGGTCTTTATTGGCATTAATGCTGATCCTAAACTGTAAGATTAAAGTCCTGAATTCCCAATTAACACAGTGTATGCTCTTTATAGCTTGAAAATCCCCCTCAAACCCCAGAACCTCCCACCTTGCCTTGCCATAAATTAATCCCAAACTGCATAGTTCAAACCAAACAAGACTTGGGTCATGTCTAATCACTTTTTGTGACCCATAGTTAGCAAACATATTATCAGCTTTATTACTTACCCAGATTCTTATCAGTAATAGCCTGTACTTAAATTCCAAAATACTCCGTTAACAAAATAGGACATAAGTCAATCATCTTCACATAACACTAATAACTGCCTCGAGAAATATTTTATGGATATGATCAGTGCCAGTGCCAGATTATTTTGTTTTCTAGGCCAAGCTTATTAGTGTGCCAAATGACTGGTTGGTAGCTAACCTGTGTGGCTGAATCCCCCCTTATGATCTGTGCCCTAAGCAAATGTCTAACTCACTTTAATGGTGGCGCCTGCCATGGTTATGATACACCTCATACGTACCTATAAAGAAGCAGATTTGGTTAAAACTTAAAGAAAATAACTTCTATAAAACTATTTAACATTCATGAAACCCAGTTCATAACTTATTGTTAAAGAACAAAATATATTTTCTTAGTGATAGGATTTAAAGTTAACAGAGCAGAGTGCAAACCTTGAATAGAGACATACTGTATAACCACATAATTACAAACAAACTGAGTGTATACTCTTCCACAGAAGTTATAAATAGGGCTTCATTAAAACAAATAATTAATAATGAAGATAAATCATCACAACACACTCACATCACGCATGGTTCCAAAGCAGACAGATACGATATCAGTAATCCTGTGGCTTTATTATCTTATCTCTTTTAATTTTAGGTAGCAGATGGCCACTATGACATTTAATATGTTTATTTTATACATCTGAATTTGCTTGAAAAAGAATGAAGATGGATAAATCAGAAACATTTTCAGTTATTTAACTCACCTAACTGAACAAAAATTGAACAACGGCAAAAGTGAGGCACAGTCAAGAAAAGCCACAAATGTTAAGAGCAGCTGGAAATGCACATCCTGAAGGATAGAAAAACAACATCATACACTGGGAGATGAAGGCACTGACAGGGCAAAACGTACTTATAGGAGAAATATACCACAAAATCAAAGAATCAGTTTGACAAAACACAATATAAAACACCAAACTCAACAAAACTTCCTGACTACCTTTAAAACTTTCCCCTAAATAACTGGAGACATCCATTACTAGTTCATTTAATAGTCAGAAACTTGGATGCCAACGTTACCTCAATGCCATTTTAAATAATACTCACAATCGTGATGCCATACACAATACTGTTTTCAATCAACAGAATGGCAACAAGTGCTGTTTACCCAGAACAAAACTACAGCAGAAGTGACACAACCTCAAAATGGCACTCATACAACGGGAGTATTTTCCGTACGTAGCTTAAATCACCCGAGATCAGATGCCTCGTCTTGGATGAGTTAATGCTGATTTTTCAAATGCAGCTGTGTAGTAGATTAGTCTAGCTGGATCTAATCATCCGAGATGATTGTGCGCGCCTGCACTGATTGAAAAGCCCATATATACTGAGTCTAGAAAACATGATCAGCAAGTCTTTGATAGGCTGCAACAAAATGACGAAAGAATCGGTGCATTTTTTCACACAAGCGGAGCAGGACCTTTTACTCAAAGGATATGAAGAATTTCAAGATTTAATATGCACAAGGGGTACCACTGCAAAAGCAGCCCAAACCAGAAAAGACAGCTGGCAAATAGTGAACGACAAATTAAATGCTAAGTAGTGTGCATTGTACTTACTGAATGCAACATTTCATTTCCTATGTGTCAGATTAATTATTATTTAATATGTCAGAATTCCAGATCAAACGTGAGCACAAGAAGAACATGGGAACAGGTTAAAGTGAAGTACAAGAATATACTTCATGCTGGTTAAAATTGGTATATAACTATTTAAAGAATTGTTGACATAAAGAATCATATATAATATAAAAAACATTAATTTTAAAGCTAATAAGAAGGCAGACAAGCAAAAAACAGGTGGAAGTCCACACGGTCCAGACCTAACCCCACCAGAAGAGATGGCTTTCCAGCAAAATGCCCAGTGCCGTATTTCTGAGGGCATTCCAGGGGGAAGCTCCTCCTCAGAACCAGTGGCAGGATGCAGTGGTCACTTCATTTCAGGTAAAGGATGGTCATTGCATATATTTGTCCTCAATGTGTGCCATAGGTATGTTCCGTATAGCCCTCTTTTTTTTGGTTGGGTCAGTTGCAGGGAATCTCATATCCCTAGAACCTGTGACTGACCAATGAGATATTGACGAAGGTCAAATATTTGATGAAGACACTGTGTCAATTATACTTCAGGAGGAGAGGTAAATTTTCCAAATAATATTTGATCAAACTCCACTCAGATCAGTCCCATGTGCTCCAATCACATTTGGAAATCCTGAGTAATGAGAATGTTAGGCTGATTGTGAGATTCTTTATGGAACTGTAGGTGTTTTTGCCTGTGTATTACCTACCTGCGATGGCATGAAACACCTCTTTTATTGTCTGCACACGCAGGTGTCCAGGAAACACTATGAAAACCTAAAGGAAATTTTTCAGAGCCAAACAGACTTTACAAAGTGCTAGGCAACCGGCACTTTTAGATAGATTTTCCGCATCGCCTATACCAGCGGTTCTCAAACTGTGGGGTGGGCCCCCCTAGGGGGGGTGCAAAGTAACAAAAAGGGGGGTGCGAAGATGTGAAAAAAAGAAAACAAGAATCAAAAATATTAAAAATACATCTATTGAAACCAAAACAAATTAACTTAACCTACATTCTGATACTAGAAAAATAAATATAGAGTTAGATAAATGTCGATAAAAGTTAAGTAGGTATAATAAAATATGCATCTATGATATATCATTAATTAAAAAAGAACAAATTGGTATTAGTGGGCGTAGTTAAAACTGTTATGAAAACTAGGGTCGCAAATACTTAAAGGTTGGGAAACGCTGGCCTATACAGTATATAAAAAAAGTGCCACTTGCAAAAAACCTCAAAGCAATGCATACTGTCTGTGTGGTTGTGAGAGCCCAACTTCGCCTAGTTTGATTTCGAATATAAGGTGGTAATAAATCTTTGAGGTACAGTATTCCCCCCTGGCTAAAGCGGTATCTTTCGAAAAGAATTTCCTTCGGGAGCAATAAAGGATCTTGCTGATTGTGCAAACCCCTCTCTATATGAAATTCTCATCTTATAATTTGTGCACCGATATCAATTGGTCGCTCATTCATGAATCACACTGATTAAGTGTGTGAGCTAATCCTTGTTTACATAGAACAAACCTGCTCTGAGCAGGTTTGAGGATTTGGATGTGCTGCTATGACAACACATTCAGCAAGAGTTTCGAAAAACCGACAGATCCAGGATCAGGCCAAATCGTCAACAATTACATTCGGCTAAACGAGTAATCCATGTACAAAAAATACCCCCAACGTCTCCAACAAAACGGTAAAAAATAATAACAATCGTGATTACTTGTTATAAATAAAAACAATGCCCCAGAATTTTACTTAAGGACACAAACCTAAAAATTATGATAGCATGTATGATAAAGTAGTTGCTGGGAGAAATTTGATAAACTTTAATAGAAGAGTTGGTTCAATTGTAAGCCGCATCACTTACAGCAGGAGTGTCTGCTTTACTTGATTGTATCGTAAGGAACAATAAATCTTACGTGATTTTTTTTTGTAACAAAGGTTGGAAATTTATCATACTTTTTATCGATAGATCAGAATAGGAGTCCTTAACTGGTAATTCATTAAGGGAAAAGATTAAACATATTGATATAATGGAATGACCGATATTCAAAGTCTGAATTTGTAATTCTCATTAATGATAATTATTCATTATTTCTTCTGAAAAATGTCCTCTGAATTTTTCTGCAATGCATTTTCTTAATGCAGGTAACAAAGTTAAAATAATGAACACATTCTCAAATACAAAAGGCCATTATGACATGTTATAAGAAACTACTTTACGTTGCAAGAGTGCGACTCAATGACAGGTACCATGATTATGAAATGAAGCAGCAACCACAGAACAGGCACAGAAAACAATACAGAAATACAGATGCAATGTAATGGTATAAAAATAATTGCAAAACAAAGATGATACAATAGTTGCAGGGAATGAAAACCTGACTAAAGTGACAGATACAGAACATAAGAAATATGACAAACAAGAGGAGACCATTCAGTCTCTCACTGTTGTTGGTTTCGCTAATGTGGACGAAGACTTCAGACAAGACAGCAGGTGTCGTTATAAAGCAGCTTTATTTTGCAGAGTCACAGTGAGAAGAGTTTCAGAAAAGCAGACAATCAATAATACATGACCGCGTCAGGGCTCTTCTGAACCCCGTCTGTTGGGTGGGGCAAAGTTTTTATACCCCTAGAATGCGTGAATTAATATCATTATAAAATGTAACAGTCAACACGTTTATTATACACAATCCTTGAGCCCCTTCAACGCCCCTTGTGCAACTTGATTTCTTGGCCCCATTTGTTATGGCGTTCAGATGTAAACTAAGAGAAAACGTGATAAGGCAGACTCATGTGTGGAATGCTTAGACCTTGAGTCCTTTGGACAAATATTTTTCTGTTTTTCTCAGCAAAGCATGCTTTTACATAATGTACGGTTTTGTAAAGCTTACTTCTCAGACATGAATTAGTACAAGGGAACGAAGAGAACATTCATCTTCCACACTAATAGCTAAGCTGTCCCAATATCTCATCCAGACGCTTCTTAAAGGCTCTCAAGGTTTATTCTTCAACTTCACGTCTCGGTATTTTGTTCCAGATTCTCACAACTCCTTGAGTAAAGAAGTGCTTCCTGTCTTCAGTCGTAAATGCACTTCCCCTTGCTTTAATTACTGAATTTATTAATTAAGTAGGTAAGTCCCATTGGAGGGAAACACGAACAAGGTAAGATAAGTTGGAACGACACCTTGACAAAAAACCTTTTAAGTTTTCTTAGCAAAATGAAACAAACAGAACTTCAGAATGTTCTGACCTTGGCACTGAAAACTGATGCCCTAATGGCGCTTGAACTGAAACTCCGCCACTAGCTCTGCTAAATTTACCAGTGGATTTGCTACCGACTTCACTATTGAGTACAGACACTAAATGTCAAAAGACCAGTCAGGTTACTGATTTATCTGATATACAGGTGCCACCATCTCAGTCAGTACTGAAGTTTCCAACTTCTCTTACAGGTAGTAAGGCAAGCAGTGCACTTTGCTGCCTCATTGGTACACAATGTGCGGTATGTGGCTCGAATGCGGATATTGAAAGGTGCGATTTTAGTCAAAACTTAAGGACAGGTTCATTTGTAGATTCAGAAACTGGATGTGCACCCATCAGATCTGTTCAAAACACGAATCAAAGGAATCAAACTCATGGGAGAGTGCTTTGTAAATTCAAAAATTACAAGGAACACCTAAGACGGTGATTTATTTGTTTGATGTTATATAATGTAACTGGTCGATATTACAACATATTTGTTTTGTTGCTTGTGCCTTGTGGTAGGCTGATTTCTTGTACATATAATCAAAAGGTAAGCAGTCAGTTTATTTTCACCATTTCTAAGTGGGTTTAAATTATCGTTAACAAACTGGATCAAAAATCATTTAAAATGGATGTGTGAAAAGACAATTTGTCCTCTGGGAATAATAAAGTATATCTAATCAAAATAAAATAAATTAACATATTCTTAAAATGAATGTATATTTAACAATAAAAAATATCACATTAGACACACTTGTGACTCGGATTGGCAAACCCAAGCTATACAGTAAATAACTATAATAACCGCTGCTTTTAAAGTGTCTATGGACTCGGCTTATCACAACAAGATTTACCTGCAGAGAATGCTGGCAAATAAATGAAAAACCTCAATGAAAAATAGAGATGTAATGTCATGATGGGGTACATGGTAAAAAATCAAAACAATATCTATATATATAAAAGTCAATGTATGTGTGTGTATGTATGTATGTTCCAGCATCACTTCCGAACGGCTTTAGCAATTTTCATGAAACTTGGTGCACATGTTTCTCATTGGTCAACTAAAAATACTGTAGGGTGAAATCAACCCTAACCCACCCCCTTCTGGATAGGGTGGGGGTGATCTTGCGGTCTTGTATGCATGTTATCATCCAGTTGACAATTGGAACGACCACCAGAGGGCGAACTGGAGATGACTGCCAGCATTCTTTATGTTTGAGCGCCACCGCGCCCCTATTGCTTTTGAAATTAAATAGACTCGGCCAAGTTGGCATTCCAAATATTTTTAGGACTCATTCTGTCCTTGTGACTCGAACAGCCACATATATGTCTTATATCTATAATAATAAAAGGCAATGCCCTCACTGACTGACTGACTGACTGACTGACTGACTCATCACTAATTCTCCAACTTCCCGTGTAGGTAGAAAGCTGAAATTTGGCAGGCTTATTCCTTACAACATACTTACAAAAGTTAAGCAGGTTTCATTTCGAAATTCTACACGTAACGGTCATAACGGTCGATAACAGTCGACAACGTCCGCCATGTTGAACTTTCTTATTTATGGCCCCATCTTCACGAAATTTGGTAGGCGGCTTCCCTGCGCTAGCCGAAACTGCTGTATTTACTTATTTCGATGGTATCATGCCACTGTCGGCCGCCATATTGAACTTTCCAACGTCACCAATTTTCAAACTTCCCGTGTAGGTAGAAGGCTGACCCCATCTTCACGAAATTTGGTAGGCGGCTTCCCTGCGCTAACCGAAACCGATGGACGTACTTATTTCGGTGTTATGACGCCACTGTTAGCCGCCATATTGAACTTTCCAACGTCACTCATTCTCCAACTTCCCGTGTAGGTAGAAGGCTGAAATTTGGTAGGCTCATTCCTTACAGCTTACTTACAACAGTTAAGCAGGTTTCATTTCGAAATTCTACGCGTAACGGTCATAACGGTCAACAACGTCCGCCATGTTGAACTTTCTTATTTATGGCCCCATCTTCACGAAATTTGGTAGGTGGCTTCCCTGAGCAAACCGAAACCAATGTACGTACTTATTTCGGTGGTATGACGCCACTGTCAGCCGCCATATTGAACTTTACAACATCACTAATTCTCCAACTTCCCGTGTAGGTAGAAGGCTGACATTTTGGCAGGCTCATTCCTTACAGCTTATTTACAAAAGTTTAGCAGGTTTCATTTCGAAATTCTATGCGTAATGGTCATAACGGTCAACAACGTACACCATGTTGAACTTTCTTATTTATGGCCCCATCTTCTTGAAATTTGTTAGGCGGCTTCCCTGAGCTAACCGAAACCAATGTACGTACTTATTTCGGTGGTATGATGCCACTGTCGGCCGCAATATTGAACTTTTCAACAGTCCTTGTTACTTATGGGCCCATTTTCAAGAAATTTGGTACACGGGTTCCCAACGCTAACTGAATCCTACTTACGTACATATATATGTCCATAGCCTGCAGCTCGGTCGCCGTGTGAGGCGGCGTTGGGTCCCCCATCCCAACGCCTCCCACGTTCTTGGCTGCCTGCCTATATAAGACCGTCCATCGCTCCAGTCTCTACATTCCCTTCCTTGCTTCGCCACGGGATTCACGTCTCCCTACTGATAACTACAGCCTTTTTGTTTAATCCACGGCTTCTCCGCTGTTTTATTGTTTGTTTATTACAATTATAGTTATTGTGTAGGTATTTTACACTTACTTTACATTGCTCAGGTACCCATTTCCTTTATCATTCCAACCCCCATTACCATGTCTATCGAGATGATCATATTGCACGGCCATATCAGGCTCACTCTTGATATCCGGAGGAACATTGTGCCTTATGTATTGAATGACTGGGACAGGTTCTAGGTGTGGATTGATGACGGTACAGGAGATAATTATACTACACAGGAGCACTATAAGAGTGAAATGCTTAAGCCCTTCACCTATGGTTCTGCATGTGAGTTGATGGCTGCCACTGAATTGTTCGGTTGTTGCTTTCAAGTGTACCGAAATGGCCAAATATTTTACACCTTTCGACAACCGCCAATGCCTCTTAAACATCTTAGATTCACAGGTGACGATTTCAGTAGTGGACACTTTGATGTTTATGAATGTTTAAACTCTCAAAAGCTGGATGTGATTTTATCGATGAAACCTTTTGTGTGCTTACAACGCTTGACAGATGCCAAATGTCACTTCAACACAACAAATCCTGCAAATACTGTCGTAATTGAAACAAACCATGAAACTCAAACCGATTATGACAGCAGCAATCCAAGCTGTGAGATGTGAAACAAGATTACTGTTCACATGGCCAACTGTACGTTGCATCCTTAAGAGTAAGCTCAGCGCACAGCTTGGTCATGTTACAACCGGAGGGCCGAACTGACAACATGGTATACAAAGAGATCCTTAACAAATAATTATTGCCATATTTTCCCTCAGTTTAAAAAAGTTTAATTTTCTTCTTAATAAAAATTTTAATGCAGTACTTTGCCGCTGCGAAGCGCGGGTATTTTGCTAGTATATATATATATATATATATATAC
>JANRMT010062844.1:8379928-8394750 GCA_026402145.1 Polypterus bichir lapradei
TCTACGCTTAGAAGTGTGTGTGTCTGTCCGACCCAGAAGTGAGAAGTAGAGTCGGGGTAAGGGCTCTAGCTGCAAGGATACACAAGCAAGGCCAGCACATTGGCAAAAGGAAACCTCAGAATAAAGACAGTCGTTTAGATGCTTATGCAGAAACGATGCAAGCATATCAGCAACACAAATCCCCCTAGGAGAGAGATGCCCAGAGTAGTTCTGATGATTTCAATACTTTCTAGGATCCTGTGCTTTTAACAGCATGAGCTTACACAGTTAGTGTATATATATACAGTAGAACCTCGGGTCACGACCATAATTCGTTGCAAAACTCTAGTCGTAAACAGATTTGGTCGTGAACCGAAGCAATTTCCCCCATAGGATTGTATGTAAATACAATTAATCCGTTCCAGACCATACGAACTGTATGTAAATATATATTTTTTTAACTTTTTAAGCACAAATATAGTTAATTAAACCATAGAATGTACAGCGTAATAGTAAACTAAATGTAAAAACATTGAATAACACTGAGAAAACCTTGAACAGCAGAGAAAACTAACACTACAATAGTTCGCGCCATAGCGCTACTAACCACTGGCTAAAAGCCCTTTTTTAATGAGTTTTAAGCACAGTTAAAAAAATGAACATTTGAAAAAATCCGTAATTTAATAAACCACCAAGAAAAATAACATTCCAACAATGCACGCTACGAACAGATTGCTGGAAACAGAAGTGAAAACAAAATCAAGCTCAGTGTATTCTTTAACTGCCTTCCTACCTTAGTGCATGCAGCTCTCTCTGGCGCTGCCTCTGTGTGTGTGTGTGTGCGCACGTCTCTCTCGCACTGCCTGTATGTGTGCGCGCGCGCCTCTCTCGCGCTGCCTGTGTGTGTGCGCGTGCTCTCTCTCTTGCTCTCTATCTCTCTTGCTCGCTCGCTGCACAAAAAATGCACAGGGAGAGACTGAACATGTACAAACCGAAAGGGAAACTGGCTTGTTCGTATACCGAGTGTGTGGTCGTGAACCAAGGCAAAAGTTTGGCAAACTTTTTGGTCGTAAACTGAGTTGTACGTGTACCGAGACGTTCGTGAACCGAGGTTCCACTGTGTATATATATATATATATATATATATATAGTCACGCACGAGTGTTTGGGGAACAGCGGATCGACCCGGTTTGCTTCGGAACACGTCCCGCGAGGGGTCGACGGCAGTGTACTAACTTGTCTTTCTTTACTTCTTCAGAAAAACAGAAACCGCACAGCCATAAACAACGCCCAGACGGCTGTAGGAAGCACACACTTCCGGGTCTATTTCATCCCTCTGTTTGACTCTTGATGACATCACACTCCCAGAATCCATCACTGCTATCCCAGCACTCCTCACATCAATATCCGGTCCGCCTCCATAAAATGTCCGTCCTTTCTCCCTTCATGGTTCTTTTGAGTTGTATGAGACGTATAATGTATTTTGTATTGCAGTATACGGGGCTAAAAACCCCAAACCTTGATCGTTTTGCTTTGTCTTTATTACAATATATAATAAATGTATATATATATAAAAGCCAAATACCACTGAGCCACTCATCACGAACACTCCCAAACCATGAGGACTTGGGACTTGAAATCTGGAATGTAGGTTACCCTTGGCCCATAGGTACTCGCTAAGAATGGTTTTAAAAATTTTGTGGTCCAACCGCGTTCTGTTTGTATATCTGTCCGCTTTTCACGAGACAGTTACTTAACGGATTTAGATCTGGTTGTTTTCTATACTTTGTTTGGACTTTCCGGTTGACTTTGTGACTTCTCATCACGCTAACTACCATAGATCGCTTGCGGTACCGATGTATTTATGCAAATCCAACAGAGTGGCTGTGGGCCAAGAGCAGTGGGGCGGGGCCTTCCTCATTCCCTTGCCAGCCTCTATTCAAGTTACTCTACGTCTCACCATGTGTTGGAGTGCAACTTGCCTCTGCTTAGCTAGCGATACCTGTTTGTTCAACACACATTATCATCTACAGATTGTTAAGGAGTAACATTTGATGTTTTTGAGAGAGAGATCGGAGCTATGTGTGTTTTAGAGGGTACCTGCTGATTACCAGAGATATCACAGACATGTGCTTTTCTCCCCATGCTGGGAATGCTTTCCCTTCAGAGCTGAACACGACCAGAAACACTACCAACGTGTATTGATTTTAAAAGTTTGTCCGATTTCATTAAGTCAATGTATGTGTGTGTATATGTATGTATGTATGTTCCAGCATCACTTCTGAATGGCTTGAGCGATTTTCATGACACTTGGTACACATGTTTCTCATTGGTCGACTAAAAATACTATAGGATGAAATCAACCCTAACCCACCCCCTTCTGGGTAGGGTGGGAGGTGATCTTGTGGTCTTGTATGCATGTTATTATCCAGTTGGCACTACCACCAGAGGGCGAACTGGAGGTGACTGCCAGCATTCTTTATGTTTGAGCGCCACTGCACCCCTGTTGCTTTTAAAATTAAATAGAGTTGGCTGGTTCCGAGCGTCAACTGGATGATAACATATATACAAGACCGGAAGACAAGCATATTAGTGAGTCTTCATTGTTTTTTTAATTTTTAAAGTTGTGTTTTTTTTTGTAATTATATTTTTCTGCAAAAAAAAAAAAAAAAACACTTTATTTTCCTCCCGGGCAACACTGGGTATTTCAGCTAGTAAGGAATAGAAATCAAGAGCGTGTGTAATGAGACCCAAGAAACATCAAAATGAGTTGATACACAGTGGTGATCCCCATATATTATATCACTAAAAAGAACAAAAAAAGATTACAAAAATAAACAGTTGTTCTTGTTCAGACGCGAGCCTTCTTCAGACTGCCCCAAGATGGTGCTATAGCCGGGTATGACATCTACAGGCCAGAAGGGGCGGGTTCAGGAGGCCGAAAACGGGAAGTGACATCAGAGAGGGATGAGCTGTCAATCACCTTTTCTGCAGAGGGGAGAAGAGAGAAGTCATTAGACAACAGTGCCACCCTCTGGTTTGGAGTATAACAGTTATTAAATGGGCATTGAGGTTATTTCCCAAGCACAAAAAAAATAATTACAAACGTGTTGCTGACAGCAGGAAGATAGAGCTTGTTCTGGCATCATTGAGCATGACAAAGAAAACAATATACATTCACTACACAAAGTTCCATCCTTATTATCAATTGTACCACACTAATCCACCATTTATTCAAATGTCATTCAGTTGTGAGAAGGAAAGTGTGTCTGATTGTAGAGAAACATGCAAACTCCTCACAGATGCCACCCCAGGTAGTTACTGAATTGGGATCCAAATGCTAAAAGGCATTAACTCTACCCACTAAGCTACCGTTTTCATGCGTACTCTTGAATGGAAAATTCCAAAATAACCCTGGTATAATTTTATAGTAATTCTCTTGTGAGGAATGGTCATTCTTCGCATTCATTTAAACTTCAGCTCAAAAGCATTTGCTTTCTTTGATTTTAAATTACCACAATAAGAGGTTTAATAAAACTGCAAATTACTCACATCAATTTCTTTCAGTATTCTGCACATATTATTTTGCACTGAAGCCTGTGTTAGCTGTTGTGAAGGTCCTTGGAGACGCTTTTTACAAAAGAACTCACAGCTTTGAAAAAAGTTCTGTCTCAAATAGATACACAATCCAAAGCAACGCTTAAGGTGGCGGATTACTCCTTTTCAAAGCCACATGCTGCCATTCATTTTTTTTTTTTTTTTGGAATAAATAATTGTACATTAGTTCTTCACAATAAATGCAGTTGGCAAAGAAAATAAATCATTTTCTGGTTTTTGCAAAGCCAGTTTTGGATTCCTCTGTCTTTTATGCATGTGAAGAACATGTGGTGCTGCCATAAATGTGAGCACTAATAGAAATGATGTGTAATCTATACATCTGAATGTGACGAGATGAGATCAAGTAAGAAAAGGAAATGTGCTGCCACTAAATACAATTTACTGGTTAGCTGGGAATGATGTAATACAAGGCACCTGATAATGGTGTGGGAAAATAGCAGAAATACTTTGGAGCCTGGTGTATATTGCATCAGAAGACAAAAAATCTAATTATTATTTTGATGACATTTTTATTCAAGGCGACTTAAATTTCTTTAGTTTTTCAAATTGGGGCAGATGCAAGTGAAGTGACTTGCTCATGGTCATACAGTGTCACTAATGGGATCTGAACCCACAACAGTAGAGTTTGGGGTCCCAGGTCCAAAGCCTTAACCTCTACTCTTTGGATGATAACACAAGCAAATGTCAACAACAACAACAGCAAGATTTTGGAAATGCTGTTAATTTTTTGAAATTAACAGCACTGAAGCATTCTCCATGTAACTTTTTTTTAACTCAATCTTTTTATTTGGGGGCTAGGCAGGAACTAATCCTGTAACGACTTGCTGAAACTCTAATGAAGATTGAAAAAGAAACTTGTGATACTTGTGTTTGGCTCGTCAAAGTACAAAGAAAAGTACACAACTTAAAGTGGTAATGCACGCTTTTATATCTGGACTAGCTGTGCCACCCGCCTAAGACGAGTTGAAATCTAAGTAATGTATATATCGTCATGCATGTGCATCAGAGGGTCACCTTCTGGGCTTGTCAGGGGTAAGCACTACCCCACCAGGAAGCACAATCGCAAATTCTTCTGTCTCTTTCGTCACCCACACCTCTGAGAATCCGGCCACTGATGGAAACTGACCCCTGTTCCTGTCCAAAAGCTATAAAAGGAAGGCAGTCCCGGAAGGAGGCGCCTTATTTGGGAGATGAGCCACCCGTGCTATGGAACTCTGACCCTGAAGCCTGACTGATCTCCACAGTGACACTGAGCACTTGTTAGTGTGAATCGATTAATTATTTTGAGGAAATAAGGTGGCTCTGTTGGCACCACAACATTTCAATAGTATATATATATTTATATTTAAACACCGTATTTACAGAAGCTTGGTATTTCTCATTTATTTATTTATTAAGAGTGTCTGTTAAAATTCAAATATATATATATATATATATATATATATATACTACCAGGGGGGCACAAGTGCTGAGCAGTAGAAGGCTTTTCTTCTGTGGGAAACATTTTCCAGTCGTTTCCCACTGGCACCAATAAGAACACAGCCAAGAAATACATCACACAGCACTTCTCTTTCTCTTTCCTTTCTTCCTTCACCTCAACTGCTCATCAGGCAAGCGTCGTCCTTCTTCCTCCAGAGTCTGGCTAATCTCAGTAGCTGGTTAGGGAGGTGTGGAATTGCTCCCAGATATGGCTGAAGCCCAAAGTAGGGCTCTGCAGCTCCAACTACTCCCCCTGGTGGAATCCACAGAACCCAACAGGGCTGTGCCGACAAACAGTAATTTCCATACAGCCCTGTGGGAATCCGAGGTACTGTTGCAATTCAGGGGGGCAGCCAAGTAGCAGGTCAGGGAAGATAGTGCCCTTCAAAAGCCATCTTTCCCCCTCCTTCCATCCCTCACAAATATATATATATTTATTGTGAGGGATGGCCAGCAGTTTAACCCGGCCAGCACCCCCAGGCTGCTAGATGAAGTCCTCCCTGCAACATGGAGGTGCCCCGAATTCCTGCAGGGCATCATGGACAATGGAGTTCGACTTCACAGCCCTGCTGGATACAGTGAGGGCCGCCAGGGAGGCACGAATGTTTCTATTATAGCCCGGAAGTACTCCCTAGTCATGGGGATGGAAGAAATGTAGTACTTCCAGGCTGAAGAAAACAAGAAGTTTTCATTTGGACAGAAGCACTTCCGGGTCATGAACTATATAAAGGACTGTTGGAAACCCAGCAGACTGAGCCGGAGTTGGGAGGGAGTGTGACAGAGCTGCTGGGTGGAGAGAAGGATTTATTGTATTGATTTATTGCTGGGTATTGTATGATTATTGAGTATTGTGGAGGCGGATGTGCTTTGTGCACATTATTGAAGAAATTTAATTTATTTCTTATATTTTACCTGGTGTCTGGACGTGTTGTCTGTGGGTTTGGAGGAGGGACAGCACCCCCCTACTGTCACTATATATATATATATATATATATATATATTTAATGATGGTCCGCAAACAAATGCAAAGAGCTGATGTTTGTAGAATCGTTTCTCCATAGAGCTTATTTTTGTCGACCAACAATAGTGTGATCGTGTCACCCCATTTTGAACCTTTTATATGTTTTGTTAATACTTATGTACTCTTGCACAGGATTCTCCACTGGCTGAGTGATTATTAGTAAAAAATTAAGAAAAAGAAATGGAGAACATTCTAGTACTGAGGTAGAGTCCCCAGAACATTCTAGTAGTAAATGGAAGTTTCGAGAACATTCTAGAAGTAAGGAGTTTCTATGTTAGCTGTTCTTGATGACAGAATCTCAACAAAAACAAAACAAAAGATGGTGGAATTTTTGTAGAGGCAACCGTTACCGTTACTCCTCAGCGTCTTAAGTTGACAAATGAATCTAAGCAGCTGAACTTGGGGATCTGGCAAAAGAAAGAACAACATCCATCTTTGATACCCTTATGGAAAAAAGAAAAGAAAGGTTGCAGTCATTTCTCAAGAAATCACCAGAACAGTGGACAGATGATCCCGTCTTCAAAGAATTTGTGTGAACTGTTAGCATGCACGATGGTAATTAATGACGCAGCTGAAAGGGGAATAATTCTCATTGAATGTACAGTTGCATACTGACTAAGGACGAGGAATAAAAATGTGTTCTTCGGGTAGTTGCAGTCTCAAGAATTCTTCAACACTAACCAATGTTGTTTATTTTCATTAAAATTGTGTATATTTGCAATAAAAAATATAAAAATTTAAATATGTAGAAAACCTGAATCTGTTAGTTTTATTTGTACCACTATATACAGTATAAATATTTGTTATTGTTGCTAGAGATCCACAAAGGGTGAAATGAGTCACGTATCTTAAAATAGTTCTTTATTCCCGAGCTTTCGACAACCTACCAGGTGTCATCATCAGAGGAAAATGATTAGACATACAGGAGTCAAAGGCAATATATAGCAAGTGAAAGGTCGGGAATGGAGGGGGAGGTTTCAAGAGGGGAACAGGTGGATTAGTAAGGTGGAGTTCAGAAGGTGTTGTTCATAAACTCTTTTTCATTATTCGAATGTTCTTCTTTTTAAGCCTCCATATGCTGGGTTCAAGTCCAAGTGTCCAAGTGTCGGCCAGCTCTCTGGCACTCTTAGTATTGGCCCTGAATTTTACTTTCACAGTGTCCCAGTTAAACATGTGCCTGGTAGAGCTTGTATGCACGTAAATCAGAGACCGTGGGCCTTTCCTTCTGACAGCATTGTGATGTTCCCGTATACGTGTTATGAGTCCTTTAGATGTTTTTCCCACATATCCCGCTGGGCATGCATTGCATGGAATGCTGTAAACTGCGTTTCTTGTCTCTGTGGTTGACGTTTTGCTTTTGGCATTGAAAATGAGTGTCCGTAAATCGTTTGCCGGTTTGTGTGCTATCTTGATTCCAGATCTGGACAGGACACATGCTGAACTTTCTGACATGCCACAATGATAAGGGAGGGTGTGATGGGGGGTGCAGTGGGGGACCAAGTTGGAGTCGACTGTTTGCAGTCTCCTGTATAGGCGTTGTCTTGGGGTAGCCGTTTGATGTGAACAAATGAAAAAGATAATGTCTTTCATTCCTTTTTGTGTCCATTGTGTTGCAATTAGTGTTAATCCATCTGAACAAATTCCTGACACAACTTCGTTTATGTGATGACTGGTGGTTGCTGGAAAAGTGTAGTATTTTTTCTGCATAACAAAAGACAAAAGACAGAAAAATGTTTGAAGATATATAAAAAAAGAAAGTTACTCAATAGTTAATTTGTTATTGTAAAGATGAGGCAGTAATACACAACACTATGGTGAGTATACCGAATGATAAACATGCATTGATTAAAGAAAAGAAGAAAAGAAAAAACACCTTAATTGCAATTAGGATGCAGAAACCTGCTACAGGGGTTACATCTTTTCTAGCTGACCTATAATTAGGCTCAACTGTAAATACGGCATGTAATTATTTTTCTAAGTTTCTTAAAGTGCTGTTAGTAATCTGAGAATGTTTCAAAGAAATGCATATAATTAAAAAGCAATGTGGATCTGAAAAGTAGCCACTGTAGATGTATTACGCCTTCATTTGCTGTACTATAAAAAGGCAGATTATTACACTTTAAATGAGATGCACTGTACAGCACTCGTGTTGGCTCTGACCCAAGGGTTTAAAGAAGTACCTTTGAAACAAACGCTGCTTAATGGGAACATGCCATTACATTATGCAAATGAGTCTGTGGCCCATTAGAATCGTGTTGATTTTTATAAATTAGCAAGTTGTTTTGGTTATAGTCGTGACATTTACCGAGCTTGTTCAAAATGAATCCCTTTTCTTGCTTGTTATGTTTCAAAACAGCAATTCTTGCTGGTGTCAAAAGCTCTGACTTCAACAGGATCAAAACTGAATCCCAAGTTTCTCTTGAAAATAATGAGGTGATGTTGAGGGTGTGGGAGCATTGCTGCTTCAGCATGGCTTTAAAGGCCTTTAGCATAGTAGCTTAGCACAACAGGCTTCGGCAGAATGCAGTGGATCTCAGCTCGGCAGGTAAGTGTGAAAAGAGTGTACATTTGGAAGTTACCCTTCAATGGTAACCTTCGTTTCATTAAAAGTATGCACATAAAATAGCAGTTTGCACCACTGGTGGACAGACTATGCTGAACAGACTGAACCGAATGATAACGCCATCTGGACGCGACTGAAAGTGATAAGGCTGGAGATGGTTAGAGAGCTCATGGGCACCTGTCAGCATCAATGGACCGTAGCAACTACAGCTATTTATTGAGCTAGAGCAACATATGCATTAGCCAGCTAAATAAACAAACAAATCATAATTCTTGGTAAACAAGTATTTCTTACCCTAATGGATGGAGCACTTAGAGGTTGTGGCGAGTTGCTGGGGCTACGACCCAGCCGGGATGCCTGGAAGGACCGGAAGGTGGCATGTACATCCTCCGGGCCACGAGGGGGCAACCGCCCTGGAACAGAGGAGGACCACAGGAGAGGAACAAGGAGGCTTACGCCTATTGGAACCTGTGGCCACCGCCAGGGGGCGCCCCGAGTCTCAGAGGGCCCGGGATTGATTTACTTCCGCCACACCCGGGAAGATGGAGGAGAATCCCTCCAGGGACGCCCGGAGTGCTTCCGAGTGCTCTTACGCCAAACCAGGAAGTGACGTCAGAGGGAGCACATGGAGCACATCCGGGTGAAAATAAAAGGGCCTGCCTTCCTACAGTCTGGGAGCTAGAGTCGGGAGTAGGAGCGGGACGAGGCTCCCATAGAGAGAGGAAAGGCGGTCCAAGGGACAGAGTGACAAGGGACAGAGTGAGAAAGGCCCAGTATTAAGGTGATTGGGGCAAGAAGGCCCAGTGGACTGTGCGGGACTGAGTTGTGTGTTTATGACGGAGGACAAAATAAAAGACCTTTTTATAAAGATGCGGTGTCTGTCTGATGGTGTCCGGGCATATCTCACAAGGTTTATAATTGAAACCCATACAAATATTTCTGTAACGTTCAACCTGGATGACTTAAATAAAACATACTGACTGTGAAGTCATTCCTAGGACAAACCTCTGTGCATCCTCTGAGTTATTGAAAGCTACAAAGGTTACATCAACTCCAAATTTGCCATGAGCGTTCCCTCATTTTGAGTCGTAGTTGCTGGTTCATAATATTAGAAGTATTAGAAAACATTTGACAAGAACAGCTTCCTTTCAACCCAGCAAAACTTGCCAAACCTAATTCCTCCAAAATAACGTTGAGTTGAGTTTTGAAGGTCCCTAAAGTCCTACTGTCTACCACACTACTTGGTTACTTATTCCATGTGTCTGTGGTTCTCTGTGTGAAGAGAAAAGTCCTAATGTTTGTGCAAAATTTACCCTTAACAAGTTTCCAACTGTGTCGCTGTGTTCTTCAGGACCTCATTTTAAAGTCACCATTTCAATCCACTGGACTAATTCCCTTCATAAGTTTAAACACTTCAGTCATGTCACCTCTTGATCTTCCTTTGCTTAAACTGTAAAGACTCAGCTCCTTCAATTGTTCCTCATAACTCATCCCCTGGATTTAGCTTAGTCACTATTCTCTGGACATTTCTAGCCCGGAGACCAAAACTGCACACAGTACTCCAGATGAGGCCTCACCAGTATGTTATAAAGCTTGAGCAGAACCTCCTTGGACTTGTACTCCACACATCACGACACTATATGACCTGACATTCTTTTAGCTGTCTTAATGGCTTCTGAACACTGTGTGGCGGTTGACAGTGACGAGTCCACCATGACTCCTAAATCCTTCTCATAAGGTGTACTTTGGATTATTAGACCTCCCATTGTGTATTCAAACCTAATATTTTTACTTCCTTCATGTAATACTTTACATTTACTTATATTAAATGTAATCTGACACAAATCTGCGCAAGCACATATATGTTGTATTTTGATTTTGATTGTTTCCTTACAATGCATTCTGGTATGCCCTTCTTGGTTCTAGTCATTTTATTTTTTAGTTATTCTCCCTTGGTCATAAGAAAAGCATTGACCACTCATGAGTGACCAAGAAACGAAAGAACTTTTTTTCTGAAATAGAACAACTGCACAAGGACTAAAGGAGCTCTTAAAGCCAACTTAACAATTTAATCATGGTCTTAGAGCAACTGGAAATTAAAAGTAGCATTCCACACCAAAAGGTGGACATCTTCACTGAGCCATGAATAGAGTGCATTTTTGCACACTTCTAGTGGGAATGGTATGAGGCCTCTGAAAGACCCCTAAAACAAACCATTGTCCTCTGTAGCCCCTGCCCAGTAAAGGCCTCATCTAAGCCAGGCTGACCCCAGTACTCTACAATGCTCAGCAGCCGTGCCATCTACACCTTAGAACAGGTGTTCCACGTCAAGCTAAGCATGTTCAGGCTCAGCCTGTACTTGGATGGAAGTCCATCCAGAAAAAGCCAGGGTTTCTGCTGGAAGAGGTGTTGATGAGGACAGGAGTGGGGCATTTACCCTGTTGTTTGTGTGTGGATCCCAATGCCACAGTGTAGTGACATTTACACTGTGCTGTAAATATGAAGCCATCCTTTGAATGAGATGCAAAACTGAGGTTCTGTCTTTAAAGATCCCTGGGTATCGTTCAAAAAGATTAGGGTTTATCTCTATGCCCTGGCTAAAATTGCCCATCACTGCCTTGTCCATTCTGGCCCCCTAATCATCCTCAGTCTCTAATTGGCTTTCTCTCTCTCCCATTCACCACCTAACGGCTAATGTGTAGTGAGCGTACTGGTGCAATAATGGTTGCCACTGAATCATCCAGGTAGGTGCCACACATTGGTTGAGGGCGATTTGGATCTTCTCTGTGCATGTAAAGCACTTTAAGTAAATAACAATATAAAGAATTTTGGGTTTTTTTTATTACTACTGGCTGATTTCAGCTTACACAGCCCTCAAAAGGGTGTTCAAACTCAAAAGCTCAACATCTCTTTAATGTCCAAAAATTGTATAATAAAATGCAAATACTTTCAAAAGGAACCATTAAAATGTTTGAAAAGACATTAGAATGACTAAAGCAAAATCTTTATACATAAGTATTTATTTTAAAGCACAAAACGATTCATGAATGTCAAGAGGCAAAAATGAAGTAAAATGGACTTTTCTAAAAGGAAACCCAGAACAAACAACTCCCAAAATGTAATCCAAAACTATCAACAGAAGTGAATAAATCCAAGATGCAGAATAATATCAAATACTCAAGTTGGACTCTGCAAACTTCAATCAGTGAACTACTAAAGGACCAACTTACCAGCATCAACTATAAAGGCTGGGGGCGGTCCTTCAGTGGTGACATCAGGGTGGCTCCGCCTCTTGGGGGTTCAACCCACAAAACTTATGGCACAAAGAAGAACACATAATACATACCATATATAGTAAATAAATAGAATATGTGTAATAAAAAAACATAAATATAATAAACAACAGAAAAGTAATACCTTACAATAAACAAAGAAAACACCGAAAAAGGAAAATAAACATAAGCCAGGGAACTGAAATGTGACATCTGCTTAGGCAAGCACTCCTTTTGGTGATTCACAGATTCTGCACCAGGAAGAATTTTCTAAGGATCCAAACAGTTACAGAGGATTTTTAAATCGATGTAAAATTATTATTTTTTTTTATTTAATTCCTTCTGTAAGAGCCAGTCTTAGAAAGTTAATGCTTTAAGTTAAACTCATATTAGTGTTTGGTTAATTTGAATAGAACATCATTTTTTTTCATTGCCATAGACAATGGTTTAGTCTTTTACCCCCTGTAAGTTATTGTGAGGCAGAACTTTCTTGAGATATCTGAGGTGCAGTGTGTAAATTAAATCAGTTATTGTTGTTTTTTAGAATTAGTCTCGCTGCTAGCATGGACTGAAAGACCCACACTTGGGGTTTGTAAGTGGGAACGACATACAGTTTTCTGACCATTTAGAAATGGTTTGACCGTATAAGCAAACTGAAAGAAGATTGATGTTTTGAAGGGTCTGAATTTCATGTGAATTCTGACACGGGTTTTTGGTTTCATTTACTTACTTCCAGTTTTAGCTTTTGCACTCCTTTTGAATTCTGATCATTGTCCGTTGCATCTCCTGGTCAGGTTTTCTCTCCCTCTCTGTCCTTGGCCAGCCATTTCGATCAGTTAGAGCACAACGCAGCAGTCCCAGGAAAGAAGTGACAAAAGAGTATAAAGGAAGCTGCTAAATTTTATGTATTGTCTTGCAAAAAAGCCTCCGGTCCTGTCTGCTGTAGCTGAGTAAAGTGTTTTTGACATGGCACCTTCTGATCTGCGCTAACAGTTTGGCTCATGCCATTACACTGCATGATGGTTTTTTGCTGTTCTAGAGAGTTACACCAAACAGACTATCATTTTCAAAGATGTGGTTGGCCCAACTAGAGTAGTGTGACTTTGTGTGGCTCTGCCTATTAAGAAAGAAGAACATCACAAGGACCTCATGTTCAGAGTTCTGTGTAAGCATCACATTAGCATTAATATATTGAAATGTAACTTTAAAAGGCCCGGGATAAGACATAATTCTTCACTGTATTAATTCATTTTGCTTTGTGAGTCCATTTGCCAAGATTGACTTTCTAAATTTTGGTCGCAATGCATCCCTTTAGTGCAATGCTTAATATCAAAGAAGAATAGTATTTATTGCTCAGTAAAGAAATAAACGCTCTCTGTGTCAGCTAACGTGCAAGGGCACTTGATAAAAATGCACATTTCAAGAGAGAAATGCTCATCAGTGTGTGAAGAAAATTCAAGCAAGTCCTTAATAGTATGGCGTTATCAAAGGATGGATGCACACCATGCAAGCAGGGGGTGACATAACAAATTACAGATGAAAAAAGAAGAATGAAAGAAATCAGCAAAAGGCAATTCTCCGAGAGACAAACATGAAACACTGAAGGTATGCATCTCTCATCTTAAAATGTTGGCTGTGCGCACAGATAACTCAAGGTGAAGATGGTAGAAGGATTAATATTAAACAATAAAATGTGGTGTCTATTGATGATTAGGATATACAGAATGAATAAAGAAGAATGAAAGGAAAGAGAAACAGCAGAGCAGAAATATATCTCTATAGAATTAATTTCCTGCATGTTTCAGTGTGTACTTTAAAATCACAATCTAGTCTTTCAGAATAAGTTGTGCCAGGCACCACCAAGGTTTACCAAAGCCCCTGGCCCAGCAGAAAAGAAAAATAAGTGTTCAGAAACTGCTTTTGTAAGATTCCTGCTCTCAACGGCATTAATTGATTAGCCATACATTCTGTGATGAGAAAAGAGGGGCTGCATTACTGTGCACGGTGCACTAAAACTAAAGAAAAAAAGGATTTGACTGCCAGGTTTGAGAAAATACTGACAGACTAATTGGAAGAGAAAAGTACAGTATAGCTCAGGTATTTGCTGTAAATGAATATTTCCAAGAAAAATTATAAGCAGCTAATATAGAGGAGGATATTTTTGCTTTGATATCAATCTATTGAATATGCGTTTATAACTGTAAAATTCTGCAATGATAGATAGATTGATTGATAATAAAAGGAACTATATAATAGAGATAGGCAGACAGACATATAGATAGATGGACTCATAGATAAAAGGGGCTATATAAAAAAGATGGATAAATAGACAATAAAAGGGGCTATATAAGAAAGATAGATAGATGGAAAGAGGTTTGGGGCAGCCTCCCGTATACTTAAGAATTGGCTGCAAATGCAAAAAGGTTGAGAAAATGGTCTCTACAGACTCTACAGACTAACAAGGTTAGTAAACATGGCGGATATAAGTTGAAAACAAGGAAGAGGAGGGATCTTGGAACCCGGAACTGGAAATGAGGTCATTAGGAGGTGGGCTCTTCTGTTGGTATGGAAGTGATGTCTTTTGGGGTGGAACCAGAAGTGGCGTCATGGGAGCCAGGTGGGATTTCTTGCATTTGGTCTGTGGGGAGATAAGAGAAAGGATTAATGTGCTCTGCCACCCTCCGGTCTGACCATGAATTACTTTCTTTTGAGCCCTTTAGCTGCCTCTCATGCACAAGTTTGTGACAACAGATAGATAGATAGATAGATAATAAAAGGGGCTATATAAAAGAGACAGACAGACATACAGATAGATAGATAGCATAGTAGGCAGGATAAGATAGTGTGAAGGATGGCCGGCCATTTATCCCGGCCAATACCCCCAAGCCGC
>JANRMT010062844.1:8394760-8497335 GCA_026402145.1 Polypterus bichir lapradei
TCGTGGACAGGGGTTCAAGGAAGCGAGAGCGCCCCCTATCATTCACAATAGATAGATAATAAAATTGGCTATATAAAAGAGTTGGACAGACATACAGATAGATAGACAGATACATAGATAGCATAGTAGGCAGGATAAAAAAGATAGATAATAAAGGGGGCTATATTAAAGAGATGGACAGACATACAGATAGATAGATAGATAGATAGTATAGTAGGCAGGATAAGATAGATAGATGGATTTTAACTTTAGCGTAGTAGGCAGGATAAGATAGATAGATAGTCATTTTAGCGTAGTAGGTAGGATAAGATAGCTAGAATGAATGAATTAAAAGCAAGTGTCTGTCTGTTATAAATTTCAAAAGCTAAGTGACCAGAATGAGTGTCATAAAACTACATTTTGTAAGGAGAGCTCTCCTCCATTCACAGCAGAAATAATAAAGAATACATGACCCAGGTACCATGCCCCAAGGGTTATTGCTCAGACATTTCATTTCAAGCTGCATACACAAGTACAGAGGACCGAGATTACAAGTTGATTATATGAAATGCATCGACTTTCCTCACACATAGATTTAGTGGGTTCATGTTTTTATTTTGTATTTGAATTCACAACACACTAATGTCTGCTTATAGTCAGAAGTCATACATCATCTCCAGCTCTGGTTGCCTCTCTGAACTGCAGCAGAATGAATTGTATACCTCAGCATGTTATAATTTAACATAACCATTTGCATGAAAGGCAGCGGAATGGAACTGATCGAGGGCAGCCTCGACATGGAAGATCTGGGATGGATTTTGAAAAGTGTGCTTGTATACCGACATGGAAAGGAGGTAAACCTTTCAGCCAAAGGGACATGTCTGAAATAACATCATACAGTAAATATGTGTGAACAGAGAAAGATACAAATAAGACTGAATAAATATTTCAAAACAGCTTCTCCAGTTATCTTTTTCATTCATCTGTTCTTTAATTTACCTGGATTTTCCTGGTCAGGGTTTAAAGGAACCTGAATCAGTTCTTTCTGAGAATGGATGAAATGTAATAAATGTCCTGACATGGATTTGTGTCTGCATCAGCTATCCATTTATGTCTGTTCAAAATCCATTTTCTCTGTTGGAGAATTACTGGGAACAAAAGGCAAGAATCAACACAAGGTGAACGCCAAGCCACCACAGGGTGCATACTGGCACACTTCTCATGCTTGCTTACACATAACCAGTTTGGAGTCAGCAATGAACTTAACATGCATGTTTTTAGGATGTCAGAGAAATCTGACTTGGAACCAGGGAGACTCAAAGACACTAATTTAGGACCTGAGGCCAGAAAATCCAAGCACATTTCTCCAGTTTTGATGTCAATACACTGGCTACGTGTGTCATTCAAAATTGACTTTAAAAAATACTGCTTATGGTTTACAAAACCTTAAATAATCTCGCTCCATCTTATATATCAGAGTGTCTGACACCTTATATTCCAAATCATAACCTCAGATCCTCAAATGAGTGTCTGCTTAGAATTCCAAGAGCAAAACTTATAAGAAGTGGTGAGGCGGCCTTCTGCTGTTATGCACCTAAAATCTGGAATAGCCTGCCAATAGGAATTCGCCAGGCTGATACGGTAACGGACTTTAAAACACTGCTGAAAACATATTACTTTAACATGGCTTTCTGATAACTTCACCTTCATTTAATCCTGATACACTGTTTTCAGTTCATTATAATAACTATTCATGGTGGCTCTAAAATGTGTACTAACCCCTACTCTCTCTTCTGTTTCTTTTCCCGGTTTTTCAGTGGTGCCGATCTGCACCACCACCACCTAATCAAAGCACTATGATGTTCCTACATTGATGGACTAAAAGCCAGAAGTCTACATGACCGTCATCATCAAGTCCTTCCATGAGAACCCTAAATACAAAGAGGACTGTTTCATTGAACTAAGGTAGAATGCCCAGAGGGAACTGGCTGGTCTCGTGGCCTCAGAACCCCTGCAGATTTTATTTTTTTTCTCTCCCGCTGTCTGGAGTTTTTTTTTTTGTTTTTTTCTGTCCTCCCTGGCAATCGGACCTTACTCTTATTCTATGTTAGTGTTCTCTTATTCTAATTCTTACTTTGTCTTTTATTTCTCTTTTCTTCATTATGTAAAGCACTTTGAGTTACATTACTTGTATGAAAATGTGCTATATAAATAAATGTTGTTGTTGGTATTGGCCATTGTTATCTGATTTAATAACAATTAAACTAAGGTAGACAGATATTGTTACTTAAGTTTAACATGACCACAACAGATATTACAGAATTATTATTGAAAAACTAACCAAAGTACCCTGCGTTGCCCAGGTGAATTCATATAATGGTTCAAGGTAAGGAAGCAACTAGAGTATCTCACAATACTTCACCATCTAACAGCTAATTTGTGGTGAGCGTACTGGCAGAAAATGGCTGCCATCACTTCATCCAGGTGGATGCTGCACATTAATGGTGGTTGAAGTTGCTCCACACTCAATATGTAAAGTGATTTCAGTATTGAGAAAAGCGCTTTATAAATGTAAAAAATTTAATTTATAATTGGATTCCATAATTGTGATATGTGCTTTGATGATAGTATCCATTCTTACATTGCATTGCTGTTGGCCTGCCACAACTGACAGTCTAATTATGAGGTAACCACCACGAGATGAACCATAATTCATAGTCAATTCTCATTTCAAAAACCAGTCTGATTCTCTCTTTCGCTTAAACCTAAAAAAAATGAGAAGCCAATATGGTTGTAAAATACATAGCAAAGCAACTAACAAAAAAACCCAGGAATTCAGAGATTTTTTGCCTGATTTTAGTGCTTGATGTGTTGGACAGACCGCTAGCATCTCAACATCTCCTTCAGGCAACAGAGTGTTAAGATGGCAATGTCCAGGAAAAAGACATAATACATTTGTGTAGGGAAAATGACAGTGGGAATTTCTGAGTCATTTTTTTGTGAGCTATTGTGCTTAGGAACCCTTAATTCATGACAGCAACAACTCAGGAGTGGTGACGTCAAGGTGGCCCCGCCACCCGTGGCTCCACTCAAAAAGAGAACAAGAATCATAAGTCAACTTTAAAAGATACATCACAATAGTAGACATAGTGGAACATACGTACAAATATGACACATAATAACTCAAAAACTAAAATAAGAAACAATAAAATACAAGAACACATGTTAATGCAAAATTTATTCCTGAATCAATGTGTCTTTAAAAATGATGCATTCTTTAGCAACCACATTACTGCGCTATCTAACATTCTTGTTTTTTCCAGCTAAAAAAGAAAATTGAGGCATTTTCTCACTATGCAGTATCCAGAGTAGGTAATAACATTTATTTGAAGAAGTGAGTGCTGTAATGTTTTATTCACAGGCTGTTGAAATTGTTATATTTATAGCATTTACTTCATTTAAAATGCCGCCAGAAGTGGCAGTACTGGAACTAGGAAGTACAAATGCAAAACCTCCGTTATTTTTTTTTTTTGTCTGTAAAGACAACAGGACTTTAAAAAGCATATATACCAGACCATATACGATTACCTTCAAAATTTCCAAGGATATATAGAATTACTGGAAGGTGCTGAGACTTCAGCTACAGAACCCCAGAGATGCTTATGTAATTATCAGTCTTGGTATCAAAGCCAAAGACTCACTACCTTAATCTAAGATATCCTGATTGGAGATGCTGACTGTGCTTATTATTGCCCCCAAAAAAGAAACGTCAAAACCATAAAAAAAGTCATTTGAAAAAATGGTTATATTTGGATTTTTTAAAATTAATTTTAGTAAATAATTCAGTGATGATAAAAACTATCAATGATTTTATCAGTGATGATAAAAACTACACAGCAGCACAGGAAAACTCCTAATGGCAGCCGAACACTAAAAGCTGCCTAAGCTAGCTAATGCCATGGCGAGTTAGTTGTGGCAGCAGGTGCCTTAAATAGACAACTGTTTGTTAGCTTTCAGAAATGGAATCATGGCGTTTATTATGATCTATTACTGACCATTTCCTATTCTATTTTAATTTCTCTTCTTGGTATCTTGCTGTGGGACTTGATGCCACTGTTGTTTTAACAAGCCAATGCACCTTGTGCCCTCGGCCCAGCACGTATCAGACTCCTGGGCATCTTGTAGTTCATGAGCCGATCCACCCAACGAGAAAATGAGCCACACAGGCACTCTGACAACAGATTTAGTCATGGAAGTGTATTATTTAATTATTCATTTATTAAACTATACTAAATAATACTTGCACCACTAATAATATTTAGTCCACTCCAGAGATTGCAAAACAAAGGAAGAATAAAAATCATTTGAAAAGTACTGCTAAATGAAAATCATTAACAACATAAAATGAGACAATAAAAATATTTCCTCCCAGCTAATGGATCAAGAAACGAAATAACTCAGTGCTTCTCCTGTCACCACACTGTCCTCACGTCTTCATTGTCGGAGGCCCAATCCCTATACACTGTCCATTAACTTCATCACCTCCTACAGCTCCTCTATACTGTATCTCTCTCTTTGTTCTCCTTCATGCTCATGTCACATCAGTTATGAAGAGTGACATCTCCAGTTACTCAGTCATTGGGCTCTGCGACATGATTATCGTCACAAGTCTTAGGGTTTAGCTCCGGAGTGAGTAAAAGTTGACAAGCAATGCCATATGATACAACAAATATGATTTCAGCAACTTGTGTTGTACAAGAGGGGAGAAAGAAATAAGTTGCATAGTTTTGATTGACGGAACAATACACAATTATGCGATAGTAATTTTGAAACTATCAAATTTACAAGATGAGGAAGAACTACAGACAGAGAAGACCAGTGGTGACATCAAAAAACAAAAGAAAATGGAAATTTTTCACTATATGGATGGAACTTTAGAGCCAGTACAAATATACAGTAATTTCAGCAGCTTGTTCTGTACAATAGAGGGGAGAAGGAAAAAAGTTGCAGTTTTGATTGATACACAATTATGTGATAGGAATTTTGAAATTGCTCAGAATGTGGTAACGGAGTCATGTAATTCGTCATCCTTTGCATTTATTAACTGTGTAATCTGAAATGCTCAGTGCAACAAGATTCACAGTTGTGATAGGCTTTCTGACTCTAAATCATGTAGTGCAGGTGGTGGCAAAGTCATTCCCGGAGGGCCGCAGTGGCTGCAGGTTTTTGTTCCAACCCAGTTGCTTCATAAGAAGCCTTCATTGCTCAAGTAACACTTCTGCTTCACTTTTAGTTGTCTTGCTCGTTAAGATTTTGAACCGTTATTGCTTATTTTAGTCTTAAACAGCTGTAGTCTTGGTTTTTAATTGCTTCTTTTTAGCAATCAGATGCAAATGACAGAAGAAATTCAGCATTTCTCCATTTAGCTGGTTTCCATGTACACCTGTGTGTGTTTATCATGCACTATTGGGTTTAATGAAATACTTGGGATGAAAATGAAGAGAAAAAAGTGAATGACTGAGAATTACTCATCTGTTTTAGACTTCAAATGATTTGGATGATATCCTTAGAAAGGAAAAAAATTTAGGATATGATAATGACCTGACATGGCAGCGTTAAAGCATTAACGAGCCCTGAAATTAAATAATTGACAAGGATTTTTTTTTTAATTAAGCAACTAGGTTGGAACAAAAACCTGCAGCCCTCCAGGACTGACTTTGCCCACCCCTGATGTAGTGTGATGGTGGCCATAGGCCGATGGCTGATTCTAAAACTGACCTGGTGTAACTGAATGTTGGTATAGGTGTGTTATCGCCCGTACTATTTACTGGCTCTCTGTCCAAGGATGGTTCCTGCCTAATGCTGCAAGGATAGTCTCTGATCCTCTACAACCAACAATATTAACATTAATTTAATGTTACATATTAGGAAGCTTTTGTGTTCCTTTCCTTTTCTTTTTTTATAATGATATACATTAACTTACGTTCCTTTCCTGTTATAGAAATTCTCACTGTATAAAATGTAGTATACAACAATCACGCTGATCCTGGTGTTACGATTCACAACACACCAAAATGGCAGGTGTGAGACCCACCAAAATGGAGCCACAAACTGGCCAGAATCCTTGCCAGCCTCCTCTAGAGAAGGTAACACTCCAAGACAGCCTGAATTCCTAATCTACAGGCAGGCTTTAGCCTACTCCGGGCCAAAATGGGGTTTTGGCTTCAAAAGTTCAAAAATGCAGTCAATTGTAATGATCTGTGTTAGGGTTATGTTCCTGAAAAAACCCAACAGATACAGAGACTGCAGTTACTGAAGCAATGATCCTAGGGGAAAAATTGGTTAAGGTTTTATCAGGATGTTGGCTCAGCGGAAGACTGATGAGGGAGACGGGGTCAGGCAGTTACCCCGTGAGGCTCAATAATGATCTCTGCAGGTTCGCTCACTGAAACCTTGTTACAACTTTTAGTTCCTCTATACTCAAGTTCAATCTTCTTCTAGACTCTCTATGACCGCAGCAGGGCCAATCTGAGAACCTCACTAAAATATCGTCATGCATGCGCATCTGAGGGTCACCTAACTGGCGCATCAGTGACAAGCAGTACCACTTTGGGACACGGGAGAGTGCTGTCGCTGATGGTCTTATCTCTTCTTTCACTCACAGCCCAGAGAAACCTCCCAGTAATTGCATCTGACTCCGCCCCTTCCAGTCAAGCGACTATAGACTGAGACCCTCCCAGCAGGGGTCAGCAGGGGACGGAGCTCCGACCTGATAAAGTGACCGCTCTACTGAGCCTTGAAGGAACCCACAGCCCTGCCTGGCTATTTTGCCTTTGTTTTGTTCTGTTGATTTGTACCATTGAGCACTACTTTATTATCAGTTATTAAAAGAGGTGACTTGGTTGGCAGCCCAACAAATCTTTAATGGACTTTGTGTTCCCTCGGTCGATGACACCATCCAATTGGTAGTAGTGATGGGAGGTGAGTGCAAAGGGCAGGCACTTAATCAAGGCAAGTTTATGAACCACACTTAATGGAAACTCCTCATTCGTGGGGAATAGTTACAAGCCCTGGTCTCTATAATGAATGGGATTCAATGGGTTACTCAAAAGCATCTGACACCGTGTAGACACACATTGATCCATTTGGTGTAGTGCATGTTCAGTCCTGGGGCCTCATGTATAAACGGTGCGTACGCACAAAAATGTTGCGTACTCCTGTTTCCATGCTCAAATCGCGATGTCTAAAACCTAAACTTGGTGTAAAGCCACGTACATTTTTACGCCAGCTGAATGCCTGGCGTACGCAAGTTCTCCGCTTGGTTTTGCAAACTGGCGGCACCCAGCATCAAAGCAGTGGTTTTGTTCAACTGTGGTTTCCCTTTCTTTTTTAGATGCACATCCCTGACGCAGCTTTATAAATACATTGAAATTAACCACATACTGTTTATTAGTTTAAGGCATTGATTGTAATTAACCTGTAACAATATAATGGTCCACGGAATGGCCAAACTATTCTAAATACCATAGCTGCTTTAGGTTTGTTCTTCTCAATGCACCACTCAGACTATTTATCCCACTGTATCTGAGTGTGGAATCACAGATCTACGGCAGCAGATCAGAAAGAGAATTATCGGTATGTAGCATCAAGCACATGCTGCCTCAGCTATGCTGTCTATTGAACTGCTCTCATATGGCAAGCCTTTCCTGTACGGACCTCGCTATTCAGAAACAGTTTAATCCCAAGAACTATAAACGCACTCAATCAGTCGATCAAGTGATCCTTGTAGAACTGTTTGTACTTATAAGTACAATTACCTCACTGTAAACTTGTGAAACAGTTATAATATTGCACAACCTGAGCCACTTTGTAAAGTGCGTATTTACATATGATGACAATATAATTTTTAAGATGAAATGCAGCAAAATGTGTTTATTACATTATACAAATAAAATGTTAACATCATTTAAATAATCTATGTTAATAATTAAACGTGAGGACATGGTGGCGCAACGCTAGTAGCGATCTGGTGCCTCGTTCAGTGATTGTTCCTGCCTCGCGCTGTATTCTTGCTGGGGCTGGCATGACCCTGGATGGATAGATGGATAGAATAATTAAACATGTACTACGAAGATATTTCAATGTTCCTTAAAAGTTTTGAAGAATCAGCATTCTAAGCTTGCAGATGGCTTAACATCTATGTATTACAGAGCTGATTGTGCGGCGATTGGTTACTTGGAGAAAGAAAAGGAAGGACAGTAATTGGAGATTGATACATTTGAAATGGACAGTACTGCTGCAATAAATTATTTCATCGAAGGTTGCACAGCAAGCATCTTATGTGAGGCAGGAACAATCTCTGGACAGGGCGCCAGTTCGTCACTATCACTGCACCACCGTGTTCCCATGTTTAATAATGTGCTTTAACTCCTATCATCATGAAAATGATATCAAGTATACATCTCAGTATTTTAATTATTCAGTAAGCTGTAATATAATGAATGTAATGAATTCTGTGTCCTGTCGGAGGAAGAGAAAGCCCGTTTAAGAAGCACATAGTGATTCACACACATAGAACACATACAAAACATAGCATTTAACGTGCTACTTTAGTTACAACGGTATTTAAGAAACTAGTAAATTAAACAATTTAAAGATGAAGTTTATGATGTTCTACTTTAATAACAAAATAAACTACATGATTAAAGTGGAAATTTCGATATTAAAGTTGACATTTCAAGCTTTTTTGTCCCTATTTTTTTTTCTTTTCTCTGTACCTTAATAAGCATTCATATGACACTAACACAGTGGGCTATGACTCACCTTTTCACGGTGACTTTGATATCTGACAACTTCTTTTTTATTTCAGGCACTGTACGACTTTGTGAACTTCAGCTTTCGAGTTTCTTCGACACTCTTTGTCACTCGATCAACTTCCTTTTGTTGTTTATACTACTGTTAAAACCAACAAATGGTACTTTTTTCTTTGCCTCCACTTGGAATTTGCTGAAATTCTTCTATTTTCCCCCATGCTTTTGCCATTGCCTTTTCACAGAATGCTGAGCTTAAGGGCTATTTATATTGATTTGCATATTCAAAGAGGCACAATTCTGGGAGGAACGAGGCAGAACAGCAGGTGCATGCACATGCGTTACTTTTCACACTGTCCGGGATTTATGGAGCGGAAGAATGTGGAAGTTGGCGAATGTACAGATTTATGCATCTGGATTTTTTTGTGCATACGCACATTTCTGCTTTTGTTCTTATGCCATGTTTTAGTGTGAATTCTACGCATGGCATTATGCATGAGGCCTTTGGACATCTAGGGGCTTCACAGACTTATTATTGCTCAATCTCAATCTCAATTTTGCTGCTGGTCACATAATCCAGAGTGATGACAACACAGAGGCCAAGACAGCCTTACAATTAAGTGTGGAAGAAAATTTTAAATACAGACACCCCCCACTGGAATGCCCCGATTTAAGTAATAAAACACAGGCAGGAGAAAGTGTCAATCATTTTTCTTCATCTAAATATTGCAAGAGGCATACAATTTGTCATATTAGTAAGTGTTGCAAAGAAAAAAGTGTCTTCTGCGCTATATTTATACAATCCGTTGATTAGGTCACTACTCAAAAAAAAGAATTCATTACATAATCAGAAAAACAGGAAACTTAGAACTATAGAAGAATGGTTATGCCATAAATATAACATTTTCTCTTGAGGCGTTATATAAAATAAAAAGAAGTGCATTTATCATAGTGAATAATAAAATAACAGCATCTGTTTTTAAGCATTAGCTCAGAAACCAGCGTAGCAAACGGCCATGTAGGAAACCAAAGAAGCAGTGGCTTAACCGAATCAAGGGGAGCATGCGACAAGCTGACAAATGGAAATTGACCAGCAGATGTCACCAAATAGGTTACACTTTTGTTACGATGAATAAGTGTATATGTAAGAACGGAATTGATGATACCAAGGATTTACTGCATAAGCAAAATCCAAAAACAATCAAAATGCCAACAAGAGACAGAAGGGTAACCTCCAACCTCTGGCTTATGCAAAAAATGGCAACCAAAGGAATATTTATTTAAAAAAAATGGTATAATCCGCACTGACCACGTCCCAACTCAACAATCCAATATTCAAAATCTAAAGACAGAGAAAATTTCATGAAGAAAAGCAAAAGAAGACAATACTTACTAACACCTTGCAATTCCACCAAAGTGCATTTCAATGAACCGCAAAGAACTCTCCTTCCCAACTTGCCTTTGTAGGCTGAGGACTGTTCCTTAGTGGTGAGGTAAAGGTGGCCCAGGCTCTTATGGGGGATACATAAAATTAAATTAACATAAAGTACATAATTAGACTAATAATATTAACAGAAAAGAACATAAAGAGTGACTCATAAAATTAACAAAAAAAAATTTAAACCTAAGCCAGGGGAGGAACCCTTGCTTAAACAACCAGAAGATGAGAACAACTAACATTTATAAAGCTCCTGACTGTAGATGAGTTGCTTTTTTCTTAATCAGCTTTTGTTTGTTTTATTTGGCATTTATGGAAGGTTTCAAATATGCTCCAGCCATGCATGCAATTGTCTTAACTTTTTTTCCTGTTTATTTATACACAGAAAGGTCAACTGCGTCTTGCTGAGGGAATATAAAGCCTAGGTATGCAGCTGGGTATAAATAAGTAAAAGTGAACAGATAGTCTGTCACCCTCTTGTGTTACTCCCTAGGAGGTGGCATTGATCTGCAACCCGCACCCCAGGAAATAAAGCAAATTGGCAAGCTAAACATCTTCAAATAATTCTGTGAATATGCCGACTAAAATAAGGGAAAAAGAAGATGCTTTTTTTTTAATGGGATGTCAATAGCTTGTTATTTGTTCTTTTATATTGCATACAGTAAGCACAGACTTTCACAGTAGCCACCTCAATCCACCACAAAGGTCCTCAGTAATAATAATGTGCCGAGGCAGTGGTGCTGTAAGAATTATGTTTCTGGACTTCTCTAGCACCTTCAACACCACCCAACCTCCTGCTCTTTAGGGACAAGCTGACAGAGATGGGAGTAGATTCATACCTGGTGGCATGGATCATGGACTATCTTACAGACAGACCTCAGTATGTGCGTCTCGGGAACTGCAGGTCTGACATTGTGGTCAGCAACACAGAAGCACCGCAGGGGACTGTAATTTCTCCGGTCCTGTTCAGCCTATATACATCGGACTTCCAATACAACTCGGAGTCCTGCCACATGCAAAAGTTCTCTGATGACACTGCTATCGTGGGCTGCATCAGGAGTGGGCAGGGGGAGGAGTACAGGAAGCTAATCAAAGACTTTGTTAAATGGTGTGACTCAAACCACCTACAACTAAACACCAGCAAACCAAGGAGCTGGTGGTGGATTTTAGAAGGCCCAGGCCCCTCGTGGACCCCTTGATCATCAGAGGTGACTGTGCAGAGGGTACAGACCTATAAATACCTGGGAGTGCAGCTGGACTGGACTGCAAATACTGGTGCTCTTTGCAAGAGAGGACAGAGCCGACTATACTTCCTTAGAAGACTGGCATCCTTCAACATCTGCAATAAGATGCTGCAGATGTTCTATCAGACGGTTGTGGCAAGCGCCCTTTGGTGTGCTGGGGAGGCAGGTGGTGGTGTGCTGGGGAGGCAGCATAAAGAACAGGGACGCCTCATGCCTGGACAAACTGGTGAGGAAGGCAGGCTCTATTGTAGGCACGGAGCTGGACAGTTTGACATCCATGGCAGAGCGACGGGTGCTGAGCAGGCTCCTATCAATCATGGAGAATCCACTGCCTCCACTGAACAGGATCATCTCCAGACAGAGGAGCAGCTTCAGTGACAGACTGTTGTCACCGTCCTGCTCCACTGACAGACTGAGGAGACCCCACACTATGCGACTCTTCAATTCCACCCGGGGGGTAAACGTTAACATTATGCAAAGTTATTGTCTGTTATACCTGCACTTTTATCACTCATTAATTGAATATTGTTTTTTATCAGTATGCTGCTGCTGGAGTATGTGAATTTGGGATTAATAAAGTATCTATCTATCTATCTATCTATCTATCTATCTAATTTTAGATTAATTTCAGATAGTGGTGAAAGTAGAAGCCCATTTTTAACTATGATTTCCTGACTATGACTCAACTCAACTTACTGGAATGTATGTATTATAATTTAAGACTTGAATTAAAACTTGAAGGTCAGGACTTAAAAACTTGCATATGTATTACTTAATACCATCTCTGCTGTTTACCTTGCAACCATTGATACTGAGTTGGCTGCTGAGAATTGGGTTACACATATTTGTAAATGTTATGCTATTCTTACATTATCTCCATTATGAAGGTATTAAGAGACAGAGTCTTTGAGGGTCTCCGAGGATTATTATGAGTAACCAGCAGATGGGGCGATGTAAACATGAGACAAAATTCTTAGTCTGCCAAGCTGAAATCAAAATTGGAAGACCTTAAGCAAACAGAGCACAGGAGCAAATCGAAAAAATCAAAGTCGAAGGCAAAAAGGGAAAACTAAAAATGAACCTAGCCCTAGGACTACTTGACTCAAACCTAACTGTTACTAAGGATTTTGCTTATTTTATCTAACTGAGGGACGATTCTGAATGTGATGATCACAGTCACGTGATCTGCAGATCGTGTTTCATAAGCAAATAATAGAAAAAATTAAAAAATTCCAAAACGTATTGAATTAATTTCCAAACTATTGGAGACGTCCAAAAATAAGTTGAAAACAAAGAATAATTCAGTGAAAACATTAAAAGCACATGTACGTTATATTGTAACATCAGGCCAAAGTGCTGCACACATTATCACCTACAGTAAGCATCCCATGTTTTTGATCATAAATGAAAGTAATAACTAAATTAACTTGTGGAATCCTTACTCAGTGATATGACAAGTTTATCTTGCGCCAAACACGTGTGTCGCTTGAATGCCTTATTCGGTCTCGATATAAGAAACATGGGGGATGACTTTCATTTCTGCCCTTTGTCACATACATGCACATGGGAGGCAGATAAAGGGCCTGAATGACGGTAAGTCCATGACAGACCAGGGGGTGGTGGAGTGTACTGACCCTTTTTCCACTGCAGATCGAATACGGGAAATTCCGCCTGGGTCCAATAACGTCACTTAAGTTCCTGGCCCTGATGACCTCACTTCTGATTCCGGCCCTGATTACCTCACTTCCTCTGCTCTTCCTTAAAACTGCCATCTTGGCCTCCTTAAGTCATTTCTGTTTTTGACTCATATCTGTACACATTGTACTCCCAATTTAACTCTTTCACAGCCAGGAAAAATTGTACGGGTGGCTGCCGCAAACCTTTGTGCGACTCATCTTGTCTCATCTTTGACACATTGCAATAGAAGAAAATGCCTGAGAGAAATTGTGACCATCCAGGCACTGTGTCTACTGGTCCCGCTCCATAAAAGAAACACCACCCGAAGCTGGTATTCAGCTGGAAGCAGCATTTGCTTCAAGAAGATCTCTCCTGCCTTGACCTGACAGTGGCTACAAGCAATTCGGGTATTTTTCCCTTCATTTACTGTACCTAATATTATTTCTCCCTTTTCCTTTCCAATTAAAAGAAGTGTTCCTAGCTGGGACCCCAATACTCGTCACATCTCTCTCGTCCTTTTAACCCTTAAACTGTCACATACTTGGGGGGGTTAATGCACCCCTGGACACCAAATATTTTTTTGCTGCACTTTTTAAGGAAATGTCACAATTCACCAAGAAAAAGTGAAATTTTAATTTTACATTTTTTCAGGCAAAGAGCATCACAATTACTGCAACACTGATCGTTTTAAGCACTGCCAATGAACTGTAAAAAGTATAAAAAAAACTACTGGAACAATCTATTATTATATGTACAAGGTGCAACTGACACCATTGATGAAATTCAGTGAATCACCAAGCCAACTGTGCTTGAACTGGCTGCACGCAAGCACACAGAGGCCAACGCTGATGCTTGCAGGCTAGTCTAGTGCAGCGCCTGAATCCAAGGGACAGTGATGCTGATTTGCTAGGGGGTGGCAGTGGTCATGAGCTGGATGCTCAAGGAATGTACGGCACGGACTGATCAGCTCTGGCATGCTGGCAAATTGCATTGGGAACTGACTATAGCCGGTTGCGGCGTTCAACGAATGTACGTCACCAAATATACTCGGCTCCAGCGTGCTGGAAAATTGCACTGGGAACCAACTATAGCTGAATATGGCATTCAGCGAATGTACATCGCTGAATATACTCAGTTCCAGTGTGCTGGCAAATTGCACTGGGAACCAAATATAGCCAGTTATGATGGTTTAAGAGTTAAAATAGTGAAGGAAATACTATGATGTTCAGGTAGCGAGAAAAGGTGTAGCAGCACTACATAATTGCCTACAACTCCCAGCAGCCCTGGCAGTATTTCACCATTGGGCAGATTCAGAGGCTGCAGGGGTTGCTGGGAAGAAGGATAATTAAGTGGTCTCTTTAAAAAAGGAGCCAAAAAGACATTGAGGGGATCATCTGTGTATATTTCTTTCATCACTCATTAGTGTATTACAACTACAATCACTCTTTGATTAAATTTTTATTCTGGACTTACGAGGGGGGACCCAAAAATAACTGGAAATATTTTTAAAACGTGTTTAATTTAATTTTCTGTACAAACTACAATTAGTCTCCTTCAAAGTACTCTCCATTGGCGGAAATACACTTATCTAATGGTTTGTTCCATTGTTCGAAACAATTTTTTAAATTCGTCTGAAGTAACGCCCATTAATGCTCTGGTCGTTTCTTGTTTTACCTCTTCGACGTCAGCAAAACGCCTTCCTTTCAAGTCTTTTTTCATCCGAGGGAACAAAAAGAAATCACACGGAGATAAATCCGGTGAGTAGGGTGGGTGGTTCAGGGTTGTCATACCGTTTCAATAACAATAGTTTCTGCAACACTTTTTTCAAGAAGAAAACAAAATTTCACTTCTGCGCGTTGCTCACGATAATTGGCCATCGTAAAAAAACGACGCTTGCACAAAACTACTTTTACAAAATTCACTGAACACAAGCACAACCTTCCAGACTGATGGCACTTGGCAGACTGACTTGTGAGGAGTGTAACGCGGCCCAACCACGTACAACAAGTACCAACCTAACAAAAACAAAATTCCAGTTATTTTGAGGTCCCCCCTCGTATGTGCTTGTCCTGTGCATGCTTGGTTTTGCGATTTCATCTGAGCTGGTAAATTCGCCCTTGGGGCACATTTCTTCACATAACACCTGGAACATGGTAGGACAAAACTTTCATGAAACTGTTCACTTGGCACCTCATTTTATTCCCTTCATCATCCACGCCTATGTACTGGACTGTGTTTTGGACTGCGTCATTAAGTGTTGACTGTTTATCGTATAGTGCTTAGTGTTTTTGTTGGGTTTCTTTATTATAGCGTTTGTAAATATTATCACTGTCAATGGAACTGAAGAGGGATGTTGCATACGCGTTGTTTGTTTAATGTTTTCTTTCTCTTCTTCGTTTGCTTAATATATACTTATTGATGGATTCATCAAGCCTCTTTATCAGCGTCTCTGTGTGTGAGTGCATGTGTGTGGCGGGTCAAGGCTTGGTGTGTTCTTTGTAGTAAAATAAATAAATTGCCATCTACAGTGTGAATCTAAGCATCCTTGCAACCATTACAAATATGCAGCAGAAAGTTGAAGAAATGGGCAGGAGTTGATGTCAGTTGGCTAACGTTTTGTCTTATATAATGTAGCAACCTTCATAGTAAGAAAGGTAAGAGGCAAGCGAAAGGAGATGTGATTGAGCAAAGAAAGAAATGGAGAGAGCTGCTTTCAAAATTTAGGCCTTTGTAAGGCTACAGGTTTTTTATTTTTATTTTGTTAAAAAGGATTAAGATGTACATTCAAGAACATCTTTTGTCACATAGATACTATTGAAATGCAGCTCAGAGATAAATGATTATACTCATTAGTTTAGCAAGGTCAAGGTCAAAGTCAAGGGAAAGTTTATTATTCAATAACAGCAACCTGGAATTGTCACGTGTGTTAAAACTGAATGACAAAAATATTAAAAGATAGATAAAATATATTGAAAAAAAAAACCCGCTCAATTATACACAATATGTGTGGAATTCACTTCAGGTAATGTTGATCTAGTCTTTGTTGTTAAATAGCCTAATGGCTGAAGGTAGAAATGATCTCTTCTGTCATATTGTTTTTCATTCTGCTTTGCAACATTCCATTCAAACTGGAAAGACAGAATTTAAATTGCAGAGGATGTGTGGGATCATTAACGACTGGACCAAGCTTTCTAAGACAAAGTCTCCACGCAGCTGTTCCAGAGATATCTGAGCATCTTGCATGATTGCTCGATACCTTAATTTAATTTTATCTTAAGTACAAATGTTTCCAAAGGGCAACACACAGAAGCACAACGCCTGTGTAAAATACAGCGGTTAACACTGAAGTGATCGTGTTTATGTGAGGAAGCAGTTTCGAAAAATGCACTCACTATTTTGTAACTATCGATCCTGAGCTATCATCATTTTTCTGGGTACCTGCTATGACCTTTTGGTTTAGTCACTAAGACAGGGGGCATCAAGCATAAGACCTAAGCAGCCTTCTTCTTCTTCCACTAGATTTCACCCCACGTTTGAGCAGGGTCAGCTGTTGAACAGGTTGGTTTCCATTTGTCTGCCTTGATTCCGTCAATCCCTTGCTTCTTTGGTTTTCCACATGGCCATTTGCCATGCTGAATTAATAATAGGGCTGTCTCTGTGTTGTCGTCACTCTGGATTACGTGACCATACCATCAAAGTCATGCTCCGCACAACTTTTTATTGAATGGTGCTATGCCCATGACCTTGCAGACATCTTTATTCATTATGTGGTTGAACCGGGAAAGGCCAAGGACCCACCGTATCATCTGCATCTCCACGACAATAAAGTATTTGCTAGTGCTTAGTGGGTGCTGGTGGGCATTCAACTCGTACATGGCCCCGTTGAACAATCTTCAACCTGAGGTATTTTGGGATCTTGTGACCACATAGTACTCCCATGACTTGATGCCATTTCAACTATACCACAATGGCTCGTGCTTGGGCATCTGGTAGGGTGTTGCCATCCAAGCGGATGAGCGAGCCAAGATAGTTGAACTGGTCCTAGTGATATGTTAGATATCAGCCTATTTAATCTAAGCAACACTTGTCGCTCTACAATTTTCAGATCACTCATTGCTTCCATAGTAGTCCCTGTTACTGCTCTTTAGTAGACCCTATTACAGTAAAGGTTATAAAAATTTTACCAATGAATTAAATTACCGAGGGAAGCTTATTAATTAATTATTTAATTATTATTAATTACATTAAGCTTATTAATTAATTAACTTATTAATATTTTTTTTGTATCAGTATACTGCTGCTGGATTATGTGAATTTCCTCTTGGGATTAATAAAGTATCTATCTATCTATCTATTACTTATTTTGTACAACATCTTCTAAGGGCTGTGCCCCACTGGCTTAAAATGGAGAGACACCACTGCTATATTTTCTATGACAAAGTATTGGCAGTACTGGACACAATGTAAGACCCAAACCTGTAATCGATGCCAGTTCATTGCAAGACTGTGAACTGTTTCCGATTGAACCTAAACCTAACCAGCACATACCTGGAGAAAATCAATGCGCAAACATGAGACGGTGCAGATTCCATTCACAGAGCGACAAAGCCAAGAATCAAGTCAAATTCATGTCCCGGGGACAGTGAAATAGATAAACAAAACGCCACACCATGGTGCTGCCCAGCTCCATGTAAAACTAAAATTTATTTCCATATCTTTCTGTGTCAGACTAGTGGAACCTCATTCTCGGGGGCATTTTATGTGTGCGGCAGATATTCGTTTTATGTTAACAAACCTCGAATTCCAATTGAATCCTGCATTTTAATACAAGAAGCCGATAGTTAGCAAAGGCGAAGTAGAGTATATCCTTATCAGTCGCTTTAAACAGCTATTTATCATTTCTAAAGGGCAATTATTTGGAATCCATTTAATCAAAATTCCTAACCGCACACTTTGGCCTCCTGTCTATACCGCATTTTAAATAGGATTCCGTATTTAAATGAATGAATACATTATCAGCAGTTATTAGAATGTAACTGGTTCATTTTTCAGACCGTTTGCTTCTAGACTCTTTCAAGTTGGCAACATGCAGTATGAGCCCAGTAGTAATTGCCTGACGAAGCTGGCTGGTAATTATGATTTCCACTTTGTCATGAAGCTGGTCATGAACAGAGTATTAATGAAATGGCAAATAGAAGAAAAAAAAACAAAAAAACAAAATGAAAGCATTAAATAGTAAACAAAAACATGAAACAATTTCTAGTCTAGAGCCCCTACCAGAGACTACAGGGACTTAAAGCAAACACAACATCCTGTGAAAAAAACAAAATATTTACCTTCTGTTTCATTCTGACAAAATCATTCCGGGGTAAAATGATTTGCTGCTTGGGAGAATGTCAATTTATCTTCCCCTAGGTCTAGGGACCTGGCTTTGTTCTCTGAAGAAACGAGTTAATTGGAAAGCAAAGGCTCGGTGACACTTACAAGTTCTTTTGTATTTTAAAATTTACTTAAAGTGTAATATGTCTTTGAATTCTATATTGAAAAGTTCAAAAGAGGAGATATTGTGTATAGAAAATATATTGAAGGAATTCTGGATATTCATGATAAGTAAAGGGATATTTTGGCCTCCACTTCTTCTGTTCAAGACGATCTTTTCCATTTAATGTGGTCACTTCAACAGCAGGTAACGTCCTGACTGTTAAGGTGTAAGTGCCATCATGGATGGACTGGCAGCCCAAATGGGATGGAGGGTGTATCTTTGCCTGACCAGGAGACCTTAACAGAAGGACAGAATGGAAGGAGGCCTAACCTGGGATGGGATGAGATTTGATTATTATTTCAGTCGGGGTGCAGGATTAATGGAGGGACTGGGGGGAGGTTGATGGATTGAAGGTCAGATGTCCGCATGACCATCATCATATAATTCTTCCACGTGAAGCCTGAAAGCCATGAGGACTGATTTAGATCTTTTATGTTAGGTTGAATGCTTAGTGGGGGCTGGGAAGTCTCGTGGCCTTGGAACCCCTGCAGATTTTGGGTTTTTTTTTTGTACTTTATTCTTTGTTAATTAGTATTGCCTAATTTTAATTTTATATTTTTTCTTTTCTTTCTTCATCTTGTTAAGCACTCTGAGCTACATCATTTGTATGAAAACGTGCTATAGAAATAAATGTTGTTTTTGTCGTTGCTGTTTGTCAAGAGCAGTTCCTCCCCTGGTACAGTGGGTGGTGGTGCTCCTCTGGCGTGGACCTGGTTTGGACACCCACAGGGATCTATGGGAATTGTATTCCTGGAGGACAGGCCTGTCGGGGTCCTTGGGTGCTGCCAGAGTGCACTGAAGAGAGAGGGACCACCGACTTCATAGGGCTTCCGCATGTCCTGGAATTGCTTCCGCCATTCAGTACTATGGCACCAGAGGTACTCCTGGGTCCAACATAAATGGAAGCCATCCAGCCTCTTCCAGTTGAGTCAGAGTCAGGAGGTAGCAGGTCACACTCAACGAAATGAAGAAGGAGGGATAAATTTATTTGTTTTGACTGACGTTTGTGTATAAAAGTACTGGTAAATATTTGGATGTGAACGTCAGTAGGCTTTCTGGCCTAGGAACCAAATTACCCAAACTATATAATTCATAATTAATTGCAGAATTACGGTATTTGAGGATTCCTCTAGATTGCCTCTTTCTCTTGTACACTTTGGCTCAAAAACTAATCAACACATCGTCATCTCATAACAGGCTTCAGTTTTGAGTTTGGTGTTTTTCCGTCCAGCCGTTTCATCTCTCGACCGTTCTCAGGTCCTCACACACACACAGAGACAGAAACACACCCATTATCGAGATATCAATGTTTTCGGTATTAGTGGACCCTAAATCATTGAGATCCATCGAAAACCGGAGATTAAAATTTTTGACGAATTTAAAGTTTTCGCTCCTCCCCCATCGATGATAGGTTATGGTGGGTGAAGACGCAAAGCAAAAAACAAACAAAAAAAAATCTTATTTGTACCCAGAATTGTGTTGTGTGGCATTGTGTCTGAGGTTTGGGCCTCAGTGGCACTCCCTTGTGGTCACAAAGGCTATCCAGAGTCAAAACCTTGAATGGTGCCCATAAAATGTATTCATGTCCTTGGATGTTTTCACATTTTATTGTGATAGAAAGTTGAGTTGCAGTGGATTTTGTGTGTCGTTTTGACACAGATCAATAGAACAAGACACTTTACTGTCAAAGTGAAAACAGGTCTCTGCAAAGTGGTCAAATGTAATGACAAATATAAAACACAAACTAATTGATCACATAAGTATTCACCGTCCCTTCAAGTCAGAATTTAGCAGATGCACCTTTGGCAGCCATGAAAGCCTCAAGTCTATGAGTTACAGGTCTCTCCCTCTCTAGCAGCTCTGCCATTTTTTTCCCCACTTTTCTTTGCAAAACTGCTCAAGCTTTGATAGGCTGCATGGGGATTGTGAGAGATAAGCCATTTTTAAGTCCAGCATTACATTTTCCATTGGATGGAAATCTTAGCCACAACAGGGCATTCTTCTTCTTCTTCTTCTTTTGGCTGCTCCCGTTTGGGGTTGCCACAGCTGATCATCTTGTTCCATCTCTTCCTGTGCTGTTCATCTTTCTCTGTCACACCCATCACCTGCATACCCTCTCTCACCACATCCATAAACTTTCTCTTAGGCCTTCCTTTTTTCCTCTTCCCTGGCAGCTCTATCCTTAGCATCCTTCTCCCAATAAACCCAGCATCTCTCCTCTGCACATGTCCAAACCAATGCAGTCTCGCCTCTCTGACTTTGTCTCCCAACCATCCAACTTGAGTTCACCCTCTACTGTCCTCATTTCTAATCCTGTCCATCCTCATCACACCCAATGCAAATCTTATCATCTTTAACTCTGCCACCTCCAGCTCTGTCTCCTGCTTTGTGGTCAGTGCCACCGTCTCCAACCCATATAACATGGCTGGTCTTACTACCATCCTGTAGGTCTTCCCTTTCACTCTTGCTGATATCCGCCTGTCACAAATCACTCCTGACACTCTTCTCCACCCACTCCACCCTGCCTGCACTCTCTTCTTCACTTCTCTTCCACAATCCTGATTAATCTCTACTGTTGATCCCAAGTATTTAAACTCATCCACCTTCGCCAACTCTACTCCCCTCATCCTCACCATTCCACTGACCTCCCTGTCATTCACACACATGTATTCTGTCTTGTTCCTACTGACCTTCATTTCTCTCCTCTCTAGAGCAGATCTCCACCTCTCCAGGTTCTCCTCAACCTGCTCCCTTAACATTGTATGTAAGCTATTCCTTTGTAGCTTTGGCATTATGCTGAAAAACAAACCTTCTTTCAAGATGCAGGCTTCTTGCAGGTTTTACCCTCACAAGCCTTTCAGAGGGTGCTGTAGAGAAGAATCTCCACAGCATGATTGAGCCACCACCATACTTCACGGTGGGGATGGCGTGTGTTTAATAATGTGCAGTATTCAAGCATGGCATATTGTCTGATAGCCTAAAAAGCTCAATTTTGCTCTCATCATACTATAGAAGTATAGTATTCCAGCTGACTCCAGAGTCTCCTAGGAGCCTTCTGACAATCTCTAACCAAGATGTAGCTTTCTCTTTGCCAGTCCTCCATAAAGCTGCGAATGATGAAGCACTCAGTCAACAGTTGTCTGCACAGTCACCCCAGTCTTTCCACTGTAGCTGGCAACTCCTTCAGAGTTTTCATATATTTTCTTTCCATCAATTCCATGGAACATGGAAGATTACATGGTGTAAGGGACGGCCGGCAAATGGTCATCCACAGCCCATGCTCCAGGAGGAGTGAAAGACCTAAGTACAGTAAATACCATATGTACATTTAAGTTCTCCCACAGATAAGTCGGGGCTTGATTTTACCGTAAGATTTCCGGTATTTTATAATGCTGGTCGTATAAGTCAAATGTGGAAAACTGACGCTATTGGTTCAAGAGATTATGATATGCTAACACCCACCTGAGAGTAAGCACGGAGCACACTGCCTATTTTTCTACGTATTGTGCCTACATGACCACATGGTAATACCCAAACTATTCTGAAGCAACGTTTGCACCGTTTTGTGTTTTTTGTATCTCAACACCCTCATACACCTTTATCGTAAGAGCATCCCTTATCTACGATGGAGCGTTCGATCAGAAGAAAATATGAATCTGGTTTTAAATTAAATGCCATTGAAGTAGTGAAAGAAATTGGTAACTGCGCTGCTGCAACAAACTTAGAAGTGTCTGAGAAACTGGAAGCAAGAAGATGTAAAAAAAAAAAATAATGTGTCGTATTTTTGAATGGCGGTATAAGTCGGGGTCTGATTTTATGATCGATTTTTTGGGTTTCAAGACCCAACTTATACGCGAGTATATACGGTAAGTAATGATAAGGACAAGATGGAGTTGAGGTGAAACAAAAATAAATGATAATCTGTTTATATCATGTCAACAAACATAATTGAAAAATGGAAATGTTTACATTCAGAAATATGAAAAAAGGGTTAAAGAATTATAGGAGAAACTATTGTACTGTACTGAAGGCAGGAAAGTTATTTTCAAGAACAAATTCACAACAATTGGTGTCCTCTCCAACTGAGCAGGCATATCATATACTGTAAACATATGCAAGGTGTGCCATAAAATTAGTAGGATTGATATTAAATGCCATAAAATGTTGGTCCTTACACCCCTTGGAGCCTTTTTTGGAAACTATCTACTTACAATTCTTTATCAAATCTCATCTCATTTTCTGAAACCGCTTTTACCGGTGACAGTCGCAGCTGCAGCATGCCAAGCAGGTCAGCCCAGACTTCCCTGTCCCCAAGCCCAGCTACTGATTCCAGCTTTTCCTGGGAAAGAGATGTAATGAGAAGACCCCTGAAGAAGGGGCCTGAGTTGCTTCGAAAGCTTGCATGTTGTAATCTTTTTTGTTAGCCAATAAAAGGTGTCATTGTGCTTGACTTTTCACTACACCCATAATGGCTAACAGGGTACAACACCCTAATACTGGGGAAGAGATGTAATTCATCCATTGTGTCCTTGGTCTGCCATAGGGTCTCCACCTAATGGGATATACCCAAAGTAGCTCTACAGCAGTGGTCTCAAACTCCAGCCCTGGAGGGCTGCAGTGACTGGAGGTTTTCATCCTAACCCTTTTCTTAATTGGCGACCAGTATTTGCTGCTAATTAACTCCTTCTCCATTTGTTTAAATTGACTTACTTTTTAAGATTTGTTCCTCTGAATTGCTTCATTTCTTTCCTTAAATGGCGCCCAAACCAAAAAGAAATGTGAAATGAGTGAGCCAACAGAAAACCAACTAAGTCAGGGCCTCAAACTCCAACCAATTGCTTAACTAGGTGCCGATTCTTGTTGTTAATTCGGTATGTCATCAGGCACTGTGCACCTTATTTTGTAATCTTATAATTGTAATTGCTATTTGTTTTTATACATCTTTTGTCTTTCTGTCTTTGTATATGAAGGTGAGCAGGCAAAATAAGAATTTCATTACATGGTTTTAACATGTGTTTTTACTGTGTATACAGTGCATCCGAAAAGTATTCATAGTGCATCACTTTTTCCACATTTTGTTATGTTACAGCCTTATTCCGAAATGCTTAAATTCATTTTTTTCCTCAGAATTCTACACCCAACACCCCATAATGACAATGTGAAAAAAGTTTACTTTATTTTTGCAAATTTATTAAAAATGTAAAAATTGAGAAAGCACATGTACATAAGTGTTCACAGCCTTTGCCATGAAGCTCAAAATTGAGCTCAGGTGCATCCTGTTTCCCCTGATAATCCTTGAGATGTTTCTGCAGCTTAGTTGGAGTCCACCTGTGGTAAATTCAGTTGATTGGACATGATTTGGAAAGGCACACACCTGTCTATATAAGGTCCCACAGTTGACAGTTCATGTCAGAGCACAAACCAAGCATGAAGTCAAAGGAACTGTCTGTAGACCTCCGAGACAGGATTGTCTCGAGGCACAAATCTAGGGAAGGTTACAGAAAAATTTCTGCTGCTTTGAAGGTCCCAATGAGCACAGTGGCCTCCATCATCCGTAAGTGGAAGAAGTTCGAAACCACCAGGACTCTTCCTAGAGCTGGCCGGCCATCTAAACTGAGTGATCGGGGGAGAAGTGCCTTAGTCAGGGAGGTGACCAAGAACCCGAACCCGATGGTCACTCTGTCAGAGCTCCAGAGGTCCTCTGTGGAGAGAGGAGAACCTTCCAGAAGGACAACCATCTCTGCAGCAATCCACCAATCAGGCCTGCATGGTAGAGTGGCCAGACGGAAGCCACTCCTTAGTAAAAGGCACATGGCAGCCCATCTGGAGTTTGCCAAAAGGCACCTGAAGGACTCTCAGACCATGAGAAACAAAATTCTCTGGTCTGATGAGACAAAGATTGAACTCTTTGGTGTGAATGCCAGGCGTCACGTTTGGAGGAAACCAGGCACCGCTCATCACCAGGCCAATACCATCCCTACAGTGAAGCATGGTGTTGGCAGCATCATGCTGTGGGGATGTTTTTCAGAGGCAGGAACTGGGAGACTAGTCAGGATAAAGGGAAAGATGACTGCAGCAATGTACAGAGACATCCTGGATGAAAACCTGCTCCAGAGCGCTCTTGACCTCAGACTGGGGCGACGGTTCATCTTTCAGCAGGACAACGACCCTAAGCACACAGCCAAGATATCAAAGGAGTGGCTTCAGGAAAACTCTGTGAATGTCCTTGAGTGGTCCAGCCAGAGCCCAGACTTGAATCCGATTGAACATCTCTGGAGAGATCTTAAAATGGCTGTGCACCGATGCTTCCCATCCAACCTGATGGAGCTTGAGAGGTGGAATGGGCAAAACTGGCCAAGGATAGGTGTGCCAAGCTTGTGGCATCATATTCTAAAAGACTTGAGGCTGTAGCTGCTGCCAAAGGTGCATCGACAAAGTATTGAGCAAAGGCTGTGAATACTTATGTACGTGTGATCTCTCAGTTTTTTTATTTTTAATAAATTTGCAAAAACCTCAAGTAAACTTTTTTCACGTTGTCATTATGGGGTGTTGTGTGTAGAATTCTATGAAAAAAATGAATTTAATCCATTTTGGAATAAGGCTGTAACATAACAAAATGTGGAAAAAGCGATGCACTGTGAATACTTTCCGTATGCACTGTATGACAATAAACTTCTTGTATCTTAATTAAACCCATTTTTTAATTCCATGGCGTGTTGCTGCTCTCATTGTGTAATAGCAGACATTTTCAAAATTGTTGATTTTTCTCTTTTCTAAGAGCACTGGTAAAATGTTTTGGGGACCTGATTAATCAAAATTCCTGAGACCTTCGCCTTTCTTTGTTTTCAGATATTGTATGATGGTCACAGTTTGCTGCTCATGTGTTGGCTCATTTTGTATCTCATTATTGTTTGGCAGCTAATTAAGGAAAAAGAAACAATTAAGACCATCTGAGTCTTCAAGAGCAAGTCAATTAAAATGTATTCAAAAGAAGTTAATTAGCAGCAAAAACAGGTCACTAATTAAGAAAAGGGTTAGAATGAAAGCCTGGGGCCCTCCAAGACTGGAGTTTGAGACTGCTGCTGTGTAGTGAGCTGCGTTGGAGAGGAGCATCCATCTAACATGCCCAAGCTACCTCAGCTGGTTCCTCCAAATTCTGAGGCACAGCAACTCTACTCTGAAGCTGTCCCAAATCAAAAAGCTTCTCATCCTATCGGACCAGCCATCCTGTAAAGAAACCTCATTTCAGTTGCTTGTACTTGTGATCTCATTCTTTCGGTCCTTGAATACAGCTTATGCCCACAGCTGAGGACAGGGATGTAGATTGACAGGTAAAACAAGAGTGTCGTCTTCAAGGTCAGCTCCCACTTCACCACCACGGACTGGTACAGCATCCAGAGATCAACTGCCACAACTTCAATCCACTAAGCAATTTCAAATTCCCTTTTTCCATCACTCCTGACCAAGATCCTGAGATACATAAACTCCACAAAGGGCAGTAGTTACTCCATAAACACGGAGAGAGCAACCCACTGTTTTCTTGAGAGAGAACAGTGACCTCACATTTGGAGGTGCCGATCCTCATTCTTGCCACTTCACACTCGGCAGCTCTTTAAATCTTTTCAATCCGTCTCATTCATTTATGAACGTTCTTGAATTATTAGATCCATCCATTTTCTGAGCTCATTTAATTCAATATTTGGGTCACAGGGAGCCAACTGGGGTCAGCGAAGTAACCAACCATAGACTGTGCAGCATTTCATTGCAGGGCAAACCTACACACCCAGAAAAAAATGGGAGAACATGCAAATCCCACACAGTGGGTAACTGGACTGAGTTCCCCATCCAGAACTGTGAGGCCGTGTCTTAACAGTGCTAACAACTATGACAGCATGTTATATTTAAAAAAAATACTGTCAGGTCACATCAGGTTGGGGAACATGCACTGTTGCAGCATGTTGCCGCACCCAAAACATGACGAAGCAGCTCAGGATCCTGGTTGAGCACCCTCAGGAAGCCACATAGTCAAGGCCCACCCTTCGGAAAAGACCATCAATCTGCCGTAGCCAGGTGTTACGTGGGTGTACCTTGGTCTGGTCCAGCCACTCTGGTCCTCAACAATGAGAAATCTGTGAGCCGGATCATCCTCGGGGAATTGCGCCACATGGCCATAGAGCTGTAAATGACGCTCCCTCACAATGCAGGTAATTTGCCTCATTTGGGACTCCATGAGAAACTGCTTATTTGACACAAAATCAAACCAGCAGTACCCAAGGACTCTCCGAAGAGCCACAGTAGCAAAGGAGTCCAGTGTTCGTCTCAGGTCACTGGATAGCGTCCATGTCTCGCAACCATATAACAAGACAGGAAGCACCAGGACTCTAAAAATATCAGATGCACCACACACCCCTTTCTGGGGACCTTATGACCCCCCATGCTCTCCCAATCTGTCTATTGACTTCATAGGAGGAGTCATCAGGGACATGAATGTCGCTGAGGAGGAGGTAAGTAAAGCTATCGACAAGGTAGACACTCTCTCCGCAGACAGACACACTGCTGATGGCCGTGCCCAGGAGGTCATTAAAGGCCTGGATCTTGGCTTTTTTCAGGACACTCACAAACCCAGACACTCAGACTCCTCACTCAGAGCCCCAATTAGAGCCTCAACTGACTCTGCGAAGATCACAGCATCGTCTACAAAGTTAAGATCAGTGAATCTTTCTTCATCAATAGATGCCCCACAACCCTCCCCAACACCTAGTCCATTCAAGCATTGAACAGAGTAGGAGAGAGATCACACCCCTGACAAACCCCAGAATCAACTGGGAAAAACACAGAGGTTCTGACTTCACTCTAAACAGCACTCACAGTACCAATGTACAGGCCGGCCATGATATCCAGTAACCTCGAGGGGATCCCGCAAACCCTCAGGATATCCCACAAGGCAGCTCGATCAACTGAGTTGAGCACTTTATGAAAATTGACAAAGACTGCAAAGAAACTCTGCCGATATTCACGTTTGTGCTCGATGAGAATCCTCAGTGCCAGGATGTGGTCGATGGTAGACTTCTTAGGTGTTAAACCAGACTTCTCCGGTAACTGGTAGGTGAGCAAGTGATCACAGATCCTATTGAGGGCTACCCTAGCAAGGACCTTACCTGGCACAGAGAGCAGCGTTATCCCCCTCTATTAGGCAATCCAGGTGATCACCCCATCCCTTCCAGATATGGACGGCAAGTCCTGTTTTCCGGTCAGTTGGGATGATACTGTGTTTTGTTTTATTAGTGTATTCATATTTACCAGAGTGTGCTTGTAAGTGGAAGTTTGCTTTACAGAATTGAATTGTTGCTGTTTTAGCAATGACATTTAACTCCGGTCCATTACTTTTTGGTTCGATCATTTTATTAATTATATATTACAAAGATTTAAAACTTCATAATCAATGACTTGGCAGAAATAAAAATCAGTTTGGAGGCACAGAAAACTAACAGAACTATCCCTTTTGCTAGAATTAAACATTGATCGGTTACTCTTTTTAAAACACAAATGTAAGCATCAGGTCAATACGTCCAAATGTAAATAACTGTACATCATTGGAGCCCTAGGTGCTGTGCTGATGGAGGATCCTCATCATTATTTCTAGTTTATCTGTTTCTACATTTCTCTTTTTAAGCGTGATTATTATATACAATACGTGTTTCAAAGACCCAGTTGCTTGAATCACTTTCACTGATGGCAATAAAAGTAATAATGATTATAATGCTATGCGGGCACTTCAGGGCTTTATATAGATTTTTTGTGTCAGACAGGCTTGGAAATAAAATGAAATAAACTCGTAGAAGACATTGTTTTGCAGCCACGACTCATATAATTCAGTATGAATAATTCAGCTTTATTAGTTACGTTTTACACTTAAGTTTGGAAGATATATTCTAAGATATTCGGGTGGGTAATATAAAAGTGAAATGCATTATCAAGTAGGCATTTGTCTATTTGGATAGACACGTGCATACAGCAAAGGGATAGAAAGTCGTAGAGCGTAATCAGTTTTCACTTGTACACCTTGATGTGACACTGCATGAATTTCCTTTTGCACGTATTTTCTGATTCCTTGCAAAATATCTGCTTTAAGGAAGATGAGATATTTAAATCATTCAATCATGCCTACTGCCTAGTGTTATTGAGATGGCCACTACTTCCCTGCAAACTCTGAACTGGATATGCATGTTAGAATGTTGGAGGGATGTTGTGATGTCTACACATCCATATTATGAATATGAAAAAACTGCTCTCTGTCTTGGGAACAATAGATCGAAGGCTGGAGGTAACTCTGGGGAGGATAACCACCTATTTTTTGGAAGATCACGATATAATAAAATACTTTGAACTGAATTGCAGGGCACACACATCTGACTGTCTTTTCCCACCACTTGCCATTACATTAAACTACTGCCTTACCAATTCTTCCTGCTCTCAACTCCATCCTCTTCCTTATTCCTGTAAAGCCTGTGTACCAACTGACCTCTTGATTCCAAACTCAGTGGTCCGTTGGCAACAAGTAGGATTAATATCCAAATGTGAAATCACATTTAGGTTCTGATGTCAGCCTATAAAAATCTCACTGGAATCCTCTAAATCCACTGCACCCATGAGTCATCTGTCCCAGTCAGGGACCATGTCCTGTATCCTAATGGCATGATGAAGTTAAGAAGACATCTTTAACTCTAACCTTGAAGTGGACTATTTAACTCTTTCAGGGCTAATTTTTTTTTTCCATTTTCTTCCAGGTCTGAATATTTTCCCCAAAAACTCAGTTTTCTAATAAGCATACAAAGCAAACACTATATGCATTTAACATTAAACATTAGCTTTCTAAGACCGGCTGTAACACTGCTTATATACTTACTACATTCCTGTTGGTCTAACCATTTATATTCTGAAAGGCACTATCTGAAAAAGAAGCAGCTACTTGTCTTTCGTTTTTCATTTCCAGATCACTTGCATCAAAATTGGAGTTTGATAAGTCAGAGTCTGATTCAACAATAATATGCAAAAAGCAAAAAAATTAACAATTCCCACAGGGCATTTTGCTTTGCACATCCGCTTTGCTCTTTTGCCCGACGTCGATGCCATTCTAGATGTTCTTTACTCTGCGTTCCTCACACACACACAGGGATTCGATGTCAAGTCAATGTGTCTAACAGTCCTCCTAGCAAAGAGGGTCTACCCGTAATGTGGTACAGCTGATTATTACCTTCTAAAGTCAACATCCATCCTCAACCCCTGCTGAAGACAAAAGTCGACATAAGCCCAAAAATAGTTAGATAGATAGATAGATAGTGGTTAGCTGGCAACAGTCATAACAGGTAGAAGACATACCAGTGCGGAAAGAAGGACACTACCAGGGCCACTACACTTAATATTTACCCCTAGGGTAATTTCTGCAATTTACCTGAGGTCACCAGAGTGAGAAAACGTGTTGTTCTAAGGGAAAAGACTTAACCTGCCTGTCTTTGGATAGTGGGATGAAACTGAAGAACCTGGAAGAAACTTTAGCAGACATGAAGAGAGCAAGCAGGCTCCATGTAGGGAGGACCTAAAACATGAACTCTGGTCTCCTTGCTGCGAGGCTGTGGCACCGTGCCACCCCCTCTTCCATTTTCAATTCCTGCTTAATTCAGTTTGGGTTTGTAGGGGGATGTTCTGGAAGTAATAGGTGCAAGGCAGGAGCTCATCACTAATTTACTACGAAGTTAGTCTATCCATCTCTCTGACACATTTAAATATCTATAGTAATATTTTAAGTACATGTATATATAGAACAGTTTTTGGATACTTTTTATCATTAAAACCTTCATAATGTCACTTAACGGAACAAGAATGTTTCCTTTCATATGCAACTCTTTATGGAGCATAGAATTCTTTAATTCACCAATAAAGTCATAACTTATTTATTTCATTTAAGGCAATTTAAAATGTAATATATTGTGCTTATTCAGCTTGCAGTGTATAAAGGCACGACTGCTTTTTATTAAATTAAGTCACAGAATTAATATCAGCCCCGGATACCCAGTTTAAAATGTAAAGGCCATTGTGAGGATTGTTCCAGTATCCTCTTTTTCAGTTTTCTCATTATGCTTTTTTCTTTTCTTTTCTTTTCTGCCTTTCTCTACTGTGCTCCCAATTAACCTAATATGCATATCTTTAGGATGTGTGAGAATACCGGAATCCCTGGAGAAAACTGTTCTGGGGATTGAACCCTGGTCACTTCACTTCTTAATTCAAAATCATTTATCTAATGTTCTGCATTCAGTGCAAACGGTGAGCCGCCCTGCGCCCATTTTCATGTGTTTCAGGATGGAAAAAATCACACTGTACTAAAGTATCATTTAGGCTTAATCTTGTATAAAATGGATCACCAGTGAACTCATCATTTTAGTTCATTTAAGGTCTATTTAGATTTGTTTTTTTCTTAAAACATGGATATTTTTTAGTTTATAATTTAAAAACAGAATAATAATCTGAAAATCGAACAACAAAATAAATTCTGAAAAGAATGATATCAAACATATATATGTAGATTTTAAAATAAGCCCGATTTAAAGCGTGACAAAAAAGTGACATAAAAACTTCACCGTTGCACTTGTGACAGTTTAGGGTTTTTTCGCACCCTTGTACCCTCAGACCACACGTCAGACACCAGATAAAAGTCCAAATAATTGATTTATTATAATAATAAGTGCACAAAGCACCCTCCACTCCCAAATACTCCAATAATTAAATACACAATAATCCAATCCTCCAAACTCCTAGACGCTTAGCCACCCTGCCTCCCAACTCAGCTCGCCTGTCTGGGATCTCCCACAGTCCTTTATACTCCTCGACCCGGAAGCCTTTCACCCTCTCTGTCCATATGACCTGGAACACTTCCGGGTCAGATAAAAAATCCTTTTTTCTTCACCCAGGAAGCACATCGTTCTCTTTGTCCATGTGACTATGACGTACTTCCTGGGCGTAAGGCAAATAGTCTCTGGGCCTCCCTGCAGCGACTCCTGGCGGCCCCTATGGTATCCAGCAGGGCTGTGAATAAAGACTCCAATGTCCATAATGCCCTGCTGGTCTTCGGGGCACCTCCATACTGCAGGGAGGGCTCCACCTGGTGGCGTGGGGGTATTGGCCGGGATGAACAGCCGGCCATACATCACACACTTTTAGGCTTAGGATTTTATATATATAGAGTAGATTGTCAAGCTTGGGTCACAGTGTTGCACGAGAAACAGGAAGGTGAGTCCAGGTTTCTAAGGAAACTACACCTACTTTATGACTGTACAAAGAAGGCAGGTACAGTGTCAAGACTTCATTCAAAATATATGAGACACCATTTTAGAAGCTGTTACTTCAGCATTCAAAGTAGGAGCTGTGCCATGTTTAATTGTCCTGCTTTAGCTCCCATCTTTAGATTAGAAGAACACCAGCAGCTTAGACTCATCACTGTGGCAGAGAGGGTCAAAGCCGGGTGTTAAATGTTATAAACATCATGCGACAAGCACATTATGTGGTAAGCCTGATCCTGCAGAGGACAACCAATTACTTTGCTCTCGGTTTACTGTTTACCTGACGTAGCAGAGCAGCTACGGCGCAGTCCTTCCGCGGCTGTCTTTAGAAATTGTGAATCACTGGCAATCCTGGTCACAAGATTATATGTATTTTCCCCATATTTGTTATAACAAAATGTCCATTATAATGAAAATTTTTTGTAGTCTCGTGAGTTTCGTTATAACTCGATTCCGCCTCTTTATCTCTATATATATAAAATCCAACTTCTGTCTGTCTGTATGTCCACTTTTCACAAGAGAACTACTTAACAGATTTAGATTTAGGTTTTTTTTCTATAATTTGCTTGAACGTTCCAGTTGATTTTGCAACTTCTGTCAGCACGCTAAATATCATAGTTTGCTTGCGGTACCGATTTATTTACTCGAATCTGAGAGAGACACAGCAGGTCTCACACTCCAGCCTTGGTGTGTTCCTTACCTCTGCTTAGCTAGCGAAAGAGAGAACTACTTAATGGATTTAGATCAGGTTATTTTCTAGAATTTACTTGAATATTTCGGTTGATTTTGCGACTTCTGTCATTGCGCTAAGAATCATAGTCCGCTTGCAGGACCGATAAATTTGCGGTAATCCATGACAGAAGCTGCTGGCCAAGTGGAGAGGGAAGCATGACATCAGGAGTGGGGAGGCAGGCGGGGCCCTCCTCACTGTCCTGTTTCACTTCTACACGGGCAGAGCCGCAGGGGTCAGCTAGTAGAGAATAAAATAGGACCCAAAATGGATTCTTAAGCAACATCACATTTAACAACAGTAAGAGACAAAAAAGAGAAATTGAAAGTCACTGAAAAGTATCTACCAGTAAGATATGACCCAAAATAGTTAAGAGCAACCCCTTTAAGCCCCACCAGATGCTCAAGCCTTAACAGCAAGATCTCATGGTGAATAATGTCAAAAGCTGCTGAAAGGTCTAGGAGGACAAGGACTGCTACCCCACCTGAGTGACACTCCTGCTCATACTGTCCCATGAGCATTTGCAAAACGTATCTCTCAGTCACCACAATTTGATGCTCATGCTCATATTGCCCTATGTATCTCATATACAGTACAGGCCAAAAGTTTGGACACACCTCCTCATTTAATGTGTTTTCTTTATTTTCATGACCATTTACAGCACTCCATCACTCTCCTTCTTGGTCAAATAGCCCTTACACAGCCTGGAGGTGTGTTTGGGGTCATTGTCCTGTTGAAAAATAAATGATCGTCCAACTAACCTGACTTCTGCACAACACAACTGCTGGTCCCAACCCCATTGATAAAGCAAGAAATTCCACTAAATAACCCTGATAAGGCACACCTGTGAAGTGAAAACCATTTCAGGTGACTACCTGTTGAAGCTCATCGAGAGAATGCCAAGAGTGTGCAAAGCAGTAATCAGAGCAAAGGGTGGCTATTTTGAAGAAACTAGAATATAAAACATGTTTTCAGTTATTTCACCTTTTTTTGTTAAGTACATAACTCCACATGTGTTCATTCATAGTTTTGATGCCTTCAGTCATGAAAATAAAGAAAACACATTGAATGAGGAGGTGTGTCCAAACTTTTGGCCTGTACTGTACTCAAAATGTCTACTGTATAAGTACTTGAAAAAACATATCAGTTATGCTCACAATGTGCTACACGTGCTTGCAAAACATATCGCTCACGCATTAAAAGACACACTCATTCAAAATGCCCTTTGTGCACTTAGAAAATGTGCGATGCTTGTACTCAGTATGCATTGCTAGTACTCTGAAGGGGATGCTTGTGCTCAAATGTTCTGCAGGCTTAAATGTGAAAGGTTTATCTTATTTAAAGTGTTTAAGTGTTTCAAGTGCCTTCTTTCTACTTTTATATAGCAAAACTCTGCATCTGGAATTGTAACTGCTGAATGAAACTGGTCAGATTCCATGCAGGATCAACATGGGGTACATGGTGAAATATTTGAGGCCAAATACCAGAAAGGTCATATTTCAGTAGGTCTTTTTGACTTATCCTTGAGCTGGCATTCGGCGTTATATTAAATACGGACTGACTGATGGATGTCCCAGGTCCTTCCTGTGTCTGCATCGCTTTTCCTCTGAGTTCCTCCCATGCAGGACATGCAGGTTAGGTGGATGTTAAATTGTCCCTGGTGTATGTTTGGTGTGTCAGTTTGTGTGTGTGTGTGTATGTGTGTTCAGCCTGTGATGGAATGGTGTCCTGTCCAGGATTTGTTCCTATTTTGCACACTTTCCCAGCTAGGATAGGCTCTAGCACCCCCTGAAACCCTGTTCAGGACTAAGCGGGTTAGAAAATAAATGACTGACTTTCTTGAGTACAATTTACGTGAATTATAATACAAGTCTCACAAGCACGCATTCTAAGGATTACATCGGATATGAAGTTGCTCCAGCACCCCCCACCACGACTCTGCACAGGACTAAGCGGGTTAGAAAACGACTGACTGACTGATTGACGGATGGAAGCAGATGTTAGCTGTGCCACACATTACCAGTGAATCTGTTTATTATTCCACATCTTGCATAATGTTATGCAGTACAGCACAAAAAAATCAAAGAATCGCAGATGTCGTTTGTTATAAGAGTGCCAAGTGCGCCGTACATAAAAGTATATACGCTCCCTGCAGACCTGAAATGGATTATGCAGGTTTCAACATGGATCATCATTCACAAATTAACCATATTCAAAATTTCGGTCCAACTTAGGACAGTGTTTTTGATAATTACAGGCAACACACTTCATTTTCTTTTTAATCAGCAACTGCTTCGGCAAAAAAAAATAATCTACAAATATAGACACATTGCGACCCCGAAAATTTTTGGGTCAAGTCAGTTATAAAATGAGAGAGTTAACAGGAACCCAAATAGGCTTAAAGCTTTTCAACTGCAAATTTTCAGTCTAAAGTGTGACACACAAAGCAATAAGCAGCCTTCTTCGTCTGTTATCTCTCCTGCCAGCTTGACAGTTCATCGTCAGGATCCAAATATGAACTTGCAGGTAGGTGTATATTTTTTTACGCTATGTTAAACTCGGTGTGACAGCACGTCTCAGCACAATCACAAAATAAGTTTGTTCAGCATAGTCTCCAGTTATATGGGATGATTTTAGCATTTCAAGAATCCTTATTATCCAGACCAATATCTGAATTTCATCTTTTCAGAAGCAGTTTCTAAATACTATTTTCCAATAACATTAGATCTTTGTTTAGTGATTCGGGCAATCCTGGGCTGCACCAACACGGTGGTGAGTGGTGCGACAATAATGCTCTTAAGATTAACACAAAGGAAACAGAAAAGATCTTATTTGGTTTACCATCTGGCTCTCACAAAGTGTCTAAAGATGTCCATCCAGCTGCCATGCCACCTGCACTTCAAAACAGGACATCCACCTGTAGCTAAGCAAAGTCAGGCCTGGCCAGTACTTGGATTGGAGATCAACCCTTGGAGCAGCAAGGAATTACAATTCCTAGAGCCCTTAGGTTGTCCCTTATTTGTTGTGTTTAGAACAGGTCCCAGTAAAGAGGGACTTAAAAGACCCATTTTTAACTTAGAAATGGGATAACCATACAGTTTTCTGACCGTCGTTTTGAAATGGTTCAGATTGTGACAAATAGGAGGCGCTATCGCTCCCTTGAACCCCTGTCCACGACTCCAGACGCCAGGTAAAAGTCCAAACGATGACTTTATTTTTATGCCACAGTGCACAATGATAAACACAATAATCCAGTCCTCCAACTCCCAGACGCGTTGCCACCCTTCCACCTAGCTCGCCGTCTGGGAGCTCCCACAATCCTTTTATATTCCCTGACCCGGAAGTGTTCCTAATCCCCAGTCCATGTGATCTTGTATCACTTCCGGGTCTGGTAAAAAGTCCTTTTCTTCACCCCAGAAGCACGTCATTCCCCTTGTCCATGTGACTTGGACGTACTTCCGGGGCGTAGGGTAAATAACCATTGTTCCACCTACAGCGTCTCCTAGTGGCCCCCATGGCATCCAGCAGGGCTGCGTATAAAAACTGCAATGTCCATGATGCCCTCCTGGTCTTCGGGGGACCTCCATACTGCAGGGAGAGCTCCACATGGCGGCTTGTGGGTATTGGCCGGGATAAACGGCCGGCCATGTACCACAAAATATGTTAAGTAAATAGTAACGATTTGAGATGTAACAAGATTTAAGCTTTGAACAGAACTTTTCTTAACAAGAATTTTTCCCTTTTCTTGCTATTTTAATTTATTTTTTTTGTGTGAACTGTTTTACTTTGAAATTTAAGTAAACTTTTAAAAACAAAGATATTTTGTCTGTGGAATCATTTCTGCGCATCAGGCTTTTGTTGAATCCCATTTTCTGAGTTAGAGCTGCTGAACTTTGGGAACTTTGGAACACGCAGCTACACATCCATTATCCAACCCGCTATATCCTAACTACAGGGTCACAGGAGTCTGCTGGAGCCAATCCCAGCCCACCGCAGGGCGCACACACACACACACCCACACATCAAGCACACACTAGGGACAATTTAGGATCACCAATGCACCTAACCTGCATGTCTTTGGACTGTGGGAGGAAACCCATGATGACACGGGGAGAACATGCAAACTCCATGCAGGGAGGACCTGGGAAGCGAACCCAACTGCGAGGCAGCAGCGCTACCGTGCCACACTTTCCAGATCATTTGTACCAAAATCGGAGTTTGATAAGTCAGAGTCTGATTCAGCAAAAATACAAAATAAAAAATAAATTATATAAATGGAGTATTTTGCTTTGCGCATTTGCCCAATGTCGCTGCCATTCTAGACATTACACTAAGCTATTTAAGCACATGCAGGCATTCAACGTCAAGTCAACAAGTCTAATAGTCCTTCTACCTATAACATAACAGTGAGTTTTATCGACGTTTACAGCTTTTACCGCCCTCAACCCCTTGTGTCGACAAAAGTCAACATCCGCCCTAAAAGAATTAATAACATCTGAATTACTTGATTTGTAATTTTAAACTGTGGAGCAAAGGGAGAAATAAAGGCAAAATGTGTCTTTGTCCCAAGCATTACGGAGGGCACTGTAAGTTGCACCAATACTATCAAGACAACTTCCTAGAAAACATTAATGTACTTGGCCGATAAAATTAATTCTGATTCTAAATGTAGTCTCCCCGTATCATTTATTCATTTGCCATTAGAACAAACTAAGGCCAATGACACACCGTAACAACACAGTAGCAACAATTGCTGCAAAATATTAAATAGTAATAATTAAATAGGCTGAAACCTTTAATTTGTCTCATATAGTTAATAAATGAGAAGAAAGTGAAGTGCACTGTTTTATTTCCGGAGAATAAAAGCATATTTTCCCCATAGTGTAGGATAAATGGAGGCTTCCTGCGCAGAGAAATAATTAGAGAGCGTGCCCACCGCACTGCGGAGTAATCAGCCCTTCATACTTTCAGAACAGAGAAGTTTATCAACTTAGCTTCAGGCTCAGCATTAAAGTTGATTTATCAGCAATCCCCGCTTTAGTTCAGGGCAAGCACAGAAGAGGAATGCCCATTAATAAGAAAGAAAGCTATGAATATCTTAGTTTGGGTGGCAACATTATATTTATGGGTAAACACTGCTTTTTGGCGTTTGCAACAATAAAGACAAAATACCATTCATAGCAGCATGCTGAATAAGAGTTATACATCAAGATTTTAATGGCGCTCTAATGCTTTTTTAGAGGAAATGTTGAGGCAGTCCCGTCATTTTCATTATATTCTATTTATCTTGTGTGATAAGCTCTTCCTCACTCATATATTAGTAAAGGCAACGTCACTGTCACTGGTCATTGTACTCTGCGTGCTTTGCTTATTTTTGAAAACGCACCTTTTTGAGATGCAGTAATGAATGTAGAGAATCGACTGCATTCATCTTTCTGCATTAAATTATGGCAAAGCTAATTGTGGCTTATCCTTTTATGCCTTTATGGTGCTTCCAATATTCTGTGAACATAAAAAGTATTCACCACCTTGGAGGTTTTCACGTTTTATTTAATAAAAAACTTTAAGTCACAGTTGGTTTAATTTGGCTATTTTGACACTGATTAACAGAAGACGTCTCTCTGATGTCAAAGTAAAAAGAGAGTGGTGGTTTAAATTAATCACAAATGTAAAACAGAAAATAGCGGCTACCCCATACATTCACCTCCTTTAATAATCAAATCATCACTGGCGCAGCCAAATGGTTTGAGAAGTCACAGAGTTAGTTGAATCTACTCTCTATATATAAAATCCTAAGCCTAAAAGTGCAACGATTTTGTGCGATTTCATGTAACGTTTTTATGTCACGCTCGGGCTTATTTTAAAACCTACATATATATGTTTGGTATCATTCTTTTCAGAATTTATCGAACCTTAATGTGATGTTAGATTTTCAGATTCTTATTCCGTTTTTAAATTATAAACTAAAAAATATCAAGAACTCATGTCCCACGAGATGAGACTTTGTGCCAAGAGATTCAACCACGCCCGGGGCCGGAAATTAAAGACAAAGAGTAAATGACAAAGACAGCTGCTGTACAGGCTTTTAAATGTTCGAAGTACCACGTGAGATGCAGATCACACGGCTGCAGCAGCAGTAAGCTAGCAGCTGACTGAGCAAAGAGGAGGTAAAAAAAAAACTATGTGTTTCCCATTGTATCACCATCTGCGGTGGGCTGGCGCCCTGCCCGGGGTTTGTTTCCTGCCTTGTGCCCTGTGTTGGCTGGGATTGGCTCCAGCAGACACCCCGTTACCCTGTAGTTAGGATATAGCGGGTTGGATGATGGATAGATGGATGTATCACCATTTAAGAGGGGGTTTCAGAGGAGCAACTGCATCTCCTTGGAGTGAGTTCAGCCCCTCTCTACACAAAACAAGCGGGAGAGACGCGAAGTGGCTGGTGTGTAACGTAGGCTGGGGGGCTTGGCAAGCGAAGCGAGCAGGGGGCGAACCCCCTAGTAGCACTATGAATGTACCTAAACCGGAAGGTCCAGGTTATGGTGAGTCAGCATGGTGGCCTAACCTACACAAAAAAGAGAAATCAATACAGCAAGTAACTCCATGAAAATCTCAAGCCTGGGGATGGAGATAAGAAAATATCCCAGTCGAAAGAATGTCCAGTTAAATCAACCGTTAAAAAATGGAAAGAGTATGGCACACTTGTGAATCTATGTAGAGCAGGCTGTCTGCAAAAATTGAGTTATTGTGGAAGAAAAAGGAGACGGGTGTGGAAGGCCACCAAGAGATCTGAAAGTGTGACAAGAGTGGCAAGCAGCCATACCACATGCAGAACAGGTCATCCACCCGAAGCTAAGCATGTTCAGGCTCAGCCAGTACTTGGATGGGAGACCAGCCAAGAAAAGCCCCGGTTGTTGCTGGAAGAGGTGTTTGTGATTTCAGAAGGGGGCACTCACCTTGTGGTCTGTGTGTGGATCCCAGTGCCCCAATGCAGTGATGGGGACACTGTGCTGTAAAAATGGCACTGTCCTTTGGATGAGATGTAAAACCAAGGTCCTAACTCTTGTTCATAAAAGATCCCTGGGCATCCTTCCTAAAGAGTTGGATGTATGCCCTCCATGCCCTAGTCGTTCTGGCCCCCTAATCATCCCTTATCTCAAACTGGATATCTCTCTCACCACTTTATCACCTAATAACAAATTTGTGGTGAGCATACTGGGCACAAAATGGCTGCCATCGCATCACCTAGGTGGGTGCTACTCATTAGTGGTGGCCTAAGGGGCTCCCCACTCACTAAATGTGCTTTGAGTAGTGAGAAAAGTGCTGTATAAATGTAAAGAATTATTACTATTAAATTACAGTGCCTAAGATTGGAGAGACTGCACAGGCAACATCTGTTTACCTGAGTGCTTCAGCAGTCACAGTTTTATGACAGAGTGGCCAAAAAAAAATGCTCATGACATCTCAGGTGTAATTTGCCAGAAGGCACATGGGAGACCACAAAGTCAGTTAGTACAAGGCTTCTATGGCCTGATGAGACCTCAATTGAACTTTTTTGGTCATCAGACTAAACGCCAAGTTTCAACACTACCCATTATCAAAAATACACCATCCCCACCATGAAGCATGTAGATTTTTCTCTACAGAACACTATGGAAGACTTATAAGGATACAAAATGAATGCAGCAAAATATAGGAAAACCTGCAAGAAGCCTGCACCTTGAAAGAGGATTTGTTTTTCAGCATAATGCCAAAGCTACACAAGAATGGCTTAAATACATCGTTAAGGGAGCAGGTCGAGGAGACCCAGGAGAGGTGGAGATCTGCTCTAGAGAGGAGAGGAATTAAGGTCAGTAGGATCAAGACAGAATATCTTCATGCTCTGGGGATGCTTCTTTGCAGCAGGTCCTGAAAACTTTATGAGTGTAAAATAAATGCAACACAACGCATGGAAAATCTGATGCCATCTGCCAGAAACCTGCGCCTTGAGAGAAGATTTGCTTTCCTCAAGCATAAAGTCAAAAGCTATGCAGCAATGGCTTAACACAATGGTAATGTTCTGGGGTCTGAGTTGAGATCTGAAACCAATGGTGAATTTGTGGCTAGAGTTGAAGGAGTCTGTTCAACTGAAATCCCCCAGTCCAACCTGAGCAGCTTTACAAAGATGAATGGGGAACACTGCATTTCCCAGATGTCCAAAGCTGATAGAGAAAGAGAGAGACTTGCGCACACAGACACAAGGCTGTCATGGCTGCCAAAGCTGCATCTACTAAATACTGACTTGAAGGCGGTGAAAACTTACTCAATTAATTATTCTATGTTTTATGTTTGTAATTTATTTTGATCACTTTGCAAAGATCTGTTTTCATGTTGACACTAAATAGTCTTTTTCTTCTCTTCAACTGTGTCAGAAAAACCAAGTTAAATCCATTGCATCTTAATGATGTATAACAATAAAATTTTGGACATGAGCATCAGTAGGCTTTGCACCCTAGGAGCCAAGTTGCCTGAACTATTCAATAACATTTCAAAAATTATTTTCCTTTCCGTTGCTGATCTTTCTGATCATACAATAGGTCATTACGATAGCAATTGATGAGGAGAATTCTTAATTAATTGCAGAATTACGGTATTTGAGGGATCCTCTAGGGTGCCTCTTTCTCTTGTGCGATTTGGTTCAAAAACTAATCAGCACATCATCATCTCATAACAGGCTTAAGTTTCAAGTTTGGTATTTTTCCGCCCAGCCTTTTTAGCTCTAGACCTTCCTCAAGACACACACACGTAGACAGACACACATCCATCATTGACATATTAATGTTTTCGGTATGATGAGACCCTAACATGTTGACATCTGTCAAAAACCGGAGATCCAAATTTTTGACGAATCTAAAGGTTTTGCTCCTTCCCCATAGACGATATATTACGGTGGATAGGCCCTGTACTAAAGGAGTCATAAAAATCTACGCCTAAGATCGCCAATGCTGTATTTTTCAGTGTCAATCTCAAGTAATTACCTGACCAGCCATAGCTTTTCAGTATTTGGTTTATTGTTCACACTATACGGGGTGTCGCTCTAATGACTTTTTTGTTTCTGATCTCCTTGCACTTTTTTGCTTCAATGAAGAAGACAGAAACACCATCTAAACAGTATAAAATCTTTTTTCATTATTATTTCTCAGTTTTGCTTCTCTTGGAGTGGGTGGGCTTTCCTCTCTGCGTCGTCTATTGTTCAGTATCATGCACTCTCCCTGAAACCTCGGCGGTGGTTTAAAACCCACAGACTGGAGAAACTGGGATAAGGTGTTTTAGTAAAAAGTCCTGTTAGTGTAGCCTTTGCAGAACAGGATTTAGCCGCTATCCACTACACACTTTTTAATGGGATGTCCCCAGATGTGTATGCTTGTTTGAGAATACATGTCTAACCCCGCGAGAATAGGTACCTTGATATCATTTAGATAATACATACTGTACATTCGATATGCTAGCTTACTACTGCTTGGTGTGCATTATTCATGTTGCATCTTTCATCATGCCTCGACAGATGTATTCATATCGCGTGAGCCCTGCAAGTGGGAATGCATTATACATGTGTGCGTGCACAGAGCGGAAAAAATCATTTGCAGCTCACACCAGTCAGGCAGTAGTCAGTAGTAACACACATGCACATCAGAGAATCTCCCTCCAAGTTCTTCCCAGGTATGTGATACCACCCTGGGCCAAGAGGGGGTGCTGACACTAACTGTGTTTTCTTTATTTTTCTCAGCAGTACCGTCCAGTGAGGGCAACTGACTCCGTCCCTTCCAGTTCCTGGGCTATAAAAATGCACGGAGGTGTCAATTTTTTATTTTTTTTTTTAACTTCATTAATCCCAAAGGAAATGACTTGGTTTTTCTCATACCCCTTGGGGTCAGAGCGCAGGATCAGTCATTGTACAACAGCCCTGGAGCAATTGAAGGTTAAGGGTCTTGCTCAAGGGCCCAGCAGAGTAGGATCTCTTTTGGCAGTTCGAACGGGCAACCTTCGAGATACCAGCACAGATCCTTAGCCTCAGAGCCACCACTCCGCCCTACCTGAAATGACCAAAGCTAAGCAGCTCCAAAAATATCCTAAGACAGATCGGGAGAACCTGATTAACTGCAGACACTTTATTTACTTTCTTTTGTATGTCCATCCATTATCCAACCCGCTATATCCTAGCTACAGGGTCATGGGGGTCTGCTGGAGGCTATCCCAGCCAACACAGGACACAAGGCAGGAAACAAACCCTGGGCAGGGCTCCAGCCCACCGCAGGCAGTAACATGAAGTTAGAAATATTTTCCTGCATGCATGTCTCCATATCTGACACCATTTTTGCCATGACTCCCTCGCCTCAGTGTCATCAAGCGGTTTTTATTTTGAATTCAGTAGTAAATGGGGACGGCCGGATTGGCATCTCAAAAATTCTCTTTTTTCGAGCCTGTCATGACCACAGTAGTACTCACACAAAAATAAATTCCAAAAGATGCGATTTTCTTTTTTATAACATAACACATCCACTACTTCAAGTCCACATCCCCTATCCTGGTTAATTCTCTGATGCCTCTGCAATACATGACTCTGGAATCAGCACACTTTGTGCGTTTTTGGGGCCTTGACCAGTATAAGGCTATGAGACAGGAGCGCCTACTCAACGTGCTGGTTAAAAGCTTCCCCTGCCTTTAGATAAAATTGTATTTTTTTTAAATGTGCCATACTGCTTCAAACAAATATGATGTGACATAATCAGCTACCACAAAATGAGGCATGAAGACTAACCAGATGTGAAATATTTATTAGCATAAAGATAGTGTGAACGCTGGCCCCGGCACAGACAGACGGACAACATTTTTGCACCCACACACCGTTTATTTACAATATATATATATACAGTCACGTGCACTCACAACCCCAGTGCCTCCAGCACCGATTCCCCCAATGTCCAGGGCTCACAGTCCTTGTGCCTTCCTGGCCGCCTCCCGTCCTCTCTCTCCAGTTCCGTCTGCTACCTCCCGACTTCCACCTCCTGACTGGAGAGAGGCGGCCCCTTTTATGGGAACCCGGATGGGCTCCAGCTGCTTCCCGGCACTTAGCGTTGGCCACACCCCTGTGTGGCGGAAGTGCCGGCTGCGCACCCGGAAGCCGTCCGTGTGTCCCTTGTCGTCTTCCCCCCGGCACTTCCTGGTGTGGCGGATGTGCCGGGCTCCAGGGATAATTAGGCACTGGGGCGCCGCCTGGCGGTGGCCACGGGTCCCTACAGGGCTGGGCTTCCAAGCCCTGTACCCGAGGCCCCCTGCATAACCAGGACGGACGCCCCCACTCGGTCTGGAGGAGGCACACGCCCTCCTCCGGTCCTCCAAGGTGTCCCGACCGGGCTCCAGCCCCGGCCGAGGACCACACGGGATAAACCGGCATCGGGGCGCCGCCTGGCGGTGACCACGGGCCCCTACAGGGTAGGGCTTCCATGCCCTCGACCTGTGGCCCCCAACAGAACCAGGACGGATGCCCCCTTGCGGTCTGGAGGAGGCACAAGCCCTCCTCACGTCCTCCTGGGCGTCCCGGCCGGGCTCCAGCCCCGGCCGGGGACCACAATAGCTATACTTCACCCCATTCTAGGGAGGCATGAGAGAGTAGGAATATGTGCCCCTCACATACAACAACTGTTGGAATTTAATAGACATTTTATTGACAGCAGCTGATGTACACGGCTTGTTTCTTGTGTTCGAACAGTAAAAGCGATGCTGACTTGAGACATGAACAGGAAACGGCTTCTGTGTGCTCACAGACTTGTGGGAAGAGTGGCTTCTGCAAATAGAGCTGTCAAGTGAAATCAGTTCAAATGTGTGTTAAAATGGGACATCTTGTCTGATTCATAATGAAGCATAATTCCTTATCGTTGTAGTTTAAGGAGTCCCCTATGCCATAACCAAATATTTACTGTTTGTTTTGAGAGTTGCCAAACGATTCTGCAGTTGGGCATTCTCGACTGCGGTATAAACAATTATTCCTTTATATTTCAAAGTGTTTGTTGCATTTCAAAAAAGTCTGAAGAAAGTTTATTCCATGGGATGCTTCTTGATCCACAAGTAACGAGACAAATGAAAAAATAAAAACAATATACTTGACTTTGTTCGTCTTGTAATGCTTAACTGTAACGACCATCATCTGAACTCTAATTTTTCAGGAAACCAATAAAGAAGAATTGGATGGAGTGCAGGTCCATGTGGGTTTTTAGGAATTTATAGTTTCCTCACACCCCAAATGCTATGCAATACACGGCCAAAAGTTGTAGCGGGGCTACATAGTAATAATGTATTCAATGTGTGTGCTGACTGTGTTTTATTTCCATCGTCCCGTTTACTGTTCGTTATGTGTACGTCAGTGAATGTTGTCCCCGTAAGTGCAGAGGGGATGGAGGAGGGAGAGAGACAGCAGCCCCAGGATGGAAAGCACCTGTTTACATTTAGTTACATCCGGCTCTTTACTATTTAAATGACCAGGAGGGAAAGAAGAGGAGAGAGAAGGAAGGAGAAAGACAGATTTCATTTAATGACATCAAGCCCTCAGTTCCTGCTACTTTTCACATCGCGATTTGTAACCAGCTTGTTTCTCATTCCGCCGGATTCACTTCAGCTCAATCATCGCCAGAAACCCCGGTGTTGAACTTCATTATCCACCATACGCCGAGGAAACACGGTGAGATTGTTGCATTTTTCCGGGAGATTCAAACACATCCATTCTTTGTTGATCAGTCATCTGTATTCAGAACAGTAATATACCCGGACTTAAGTTTATGATCATTGTCATTTCAGTATTCATTCATATTTATTATTTGTGTTTTATGTTTGTTATATGTTACAGGGGCAAGGGATGGTTTGTTATTGTATATATAGTGTTCACGGTGCTGCTTTGGTGGAGGGATATACATATCTATATATATTTTTTTTTTCTACATGTGAAATTTGCATTTTTTGTTATTGTTTCCTTTACTGTAATATATTTATCCACCTATTTTTAAATATCTGCTTTTGTGTGCTTGTGTTTATACCATCGATAGAGGGGAAAATATTATTTGTTAGAGGTACAGCTTGGTATATGTAGGTTAGCCTCAGTAATTCATCCAGGTCACAGGTCTTGGTAGTGTAGCTGCCGGCTGGGTAAGGGGTCGGCCATTACAAAGTGTGTCAGCACCCCTCCAAATGATTGAATTTAGGTGTTGCGTTGTTAATGGGTGCGTCGAATCAAGCACATAGCCATGCGATTCTCCATTGACATAAACTGGCAGTAGAAAGTTTAAATGTGGTTCTGTCCTAGGATGCCACTTTTGCCACAAGTCAGGATGTGAAATTTCTGTTCTGTCCTGGTTAACTGTAAGTGCTGTTATTATGATGTGGAAGCATCAAAGAGCATCAACAGCTCACCAAACTCAGAGTGGGATCGCCAAGTGCTGAAGTACATACCACATAGAAATCGCCTTCTGTCTGTTGCATTACTCATAACAGAGTTAAAAAAATGTCTCTGAAAGCAACATCAGCACAAGCTCTAAGCATAGCCATCTTCATGGAATGAGTTTTCAAGGCCAAGCAGCTGCACAAAAGAATAAGATCAGGATGAATAATGTCAAGTGTTGTCTGGAGCATTGAAGTCTAGAGAAGTGGAAATATCTTCTCTGGAGTGGTTAATCACCATTCACTACTTGGCAGTCTGACTGGTGAATCTGGGTTTGGTGGATGCCAGGTGAACGCTACCTGCCTGACTGCATCCTGCCTACTGTAAGGTTGAGTGATCTAGGGCTGTTTTTCAGGGTTTGGGTTCAATTCCTTGGTTCCAGTGAAGGGTACTGGTAATGCTACAGCATACAAAGGCATTTTAGACAATTATGGGCTTCTAACTTTATGGCAACGGTTTGGGGAAGGAGCTTTTCTGTTCCATCTATGCACAAAGCCAGGTCCATAAAAACATGGAGGACCTGTACAGAACCCTGTACTCAACCCTATCGAACGCCCTTGGGTTGAATTGGAATTCCATTTGTGAGCCAATATCAGTAGCTGACCTCCCAAATGCTCTTTTAGCTGAATGGAATTAAATTCCCACAGACACCCTCCAAAATCTTGTGGAAAGCCTTCTCAGAAGAATGGAGTCTGTGATGATAGCACCAAAGGAGATACAACTCCGTGTTAATACCCATTGCATGTCCGGCAAGTTAATATACATGGGTGTGATGGTCAGGTGTCCACAAGCTTTTGGCCACAGAGCATAGTTCGCTCCACCTCCTTGTAATGTTTGATCCCTGAGGGTATGATCTCTTCTTTCTTCAGGTATGATGTAGAATGCCATGTAATCAAGTAAAGTCAGAGGACAAACACTCACTCAGTGAGGTCCAAAAAAAAGATATCATGGCCCAGCCTCTCACGGCCTCATGGGACATCCAAGAGAAGGGAAGGCAAAGTTCACGTCTGGCTACAGCCAAAAAAGAAACTCTGCTCTTTGGAGGGTGTTTGGTAGACATGAAATCATCGAAGGGCCATAAAGATAAAGAGATCCTGTCCAAGGAGCATTTGTAAGAACTCAGAGTCATTTATAAACTGCTGCAATATTAACATCTGATTTAGAGAATGAATAAAAAAACTCATTGTTAACAAAAAAAATGGAACGGCTAAAATGTGAGCTCTTTTCTAGGTGATTGAAGTGCCTCTTATGGGTGACACCATGTTATGTCAACTGGCATGTCAAAAATGACTGTGTGTATGTTGGCTTGTGCATATATTCTATAATCAGTGCCTCTTCTAGGTTATTTTGTGCTCTAGGCCAAGCTTATTAGGGTGCCAACCGACTGTTCGGTAGCTAACCCATGAGGCTGCATTCCCCTACTCCTATGATTGTGTCTTAAGCAAATACTTAATTTGCCTTTACGGTGGCACCGGCCCTGCTTACATTGGTCCAGCGTCCTCTTCAAGGCTGTTTCCTGACTTATGCCCAAAGACGGCAGGATAGGCTTTGGCCCCCAGCAGCCATGAATTGGATGAAGTGGGTGTCAGAATGTTATGTATGTACGTTATGTGATTCTGTTATGGCACCTGGTACCACCCAGTATTTGGATCAAGTTATTCTCCTTGGCTGTGGAACCAGTTATCAAAGATGTTGAGAACCATTATAAGATAAAACACAGGCCCATATTACAGTGTGTAATATGACTCAGTCACGAGCATAACAGTTTGGAGAATTAGTAACCCCATATAATTGAAAATAAGGCAAAATTAAGAAAATGTGTCTACAGACACGAGTCTACAGACACGAGTTGAATGTGGAACTAAGGAAAGACAAGATGGTGGCTGATTTATATAAGTGGAGCAGGAAGTGATGTCATCATTCAGGGGGATCTTGGGAGGAAGAAATGAGGTCTTTAGGAGGCGGGTTCTGATGAGGATCTGCAGAGGGAGAAAAGGAGAGAGTGTTACTGGAGAGTGCCAGCCCCTGGCTTAGCTGAAAAACACTTACTGTTGAGCCCGTGAACTGCCTCCCATGTGCAGCACGTGATGCTTGTGGGAAACAAGAGTGACCAGATAGCCTTGCTTATTCTAAAGGAACACAGACCTCCAGAGGTTTACTTTTCCTGTTAGCTGGTGTGTTTGCTTTTCCTCTCCTCTGGATTAATCATGAGAGAACTCCTATCACCAAGACTGTTTACATTTTGTCCAATATTTATGAATCTCCTTAAATTCAATGTATTTAAAAAAAAATTGTGTGCTTATGCATGAACAGTAAATATTGCACAATTATTTTTGTGCAGGAGCTGACTTCTAAATGAGTGCTACATAAGAATAAACTGAATTCAGTTAAACAACCGTGGATTTATATCCTCAGCACTTCAAGGTGTGAAGCTAAATCAAAAAGTAAAGGCAAGTTACAAATTACACAATAACTGCAACAGATATAAGCTGATAAAGCACAGCTCATTCATGATGGCTTATGGGTAGTTCAAACACGCACAGTACAGTACCCTGCCTGCTGTTTGTCCAGTTAAAGCTAAGGTCAAATGAACATGGACAGTCCACTGTGGAATTGCACCATTGTTGAACAACACACCATAGTGAGATTTCTTTGGGCAGAGAGGGTGAGACCTGCTGAAATTCACCGCAGGATGTCAGTTCAGTATGGAAGTGAAAACAACAAGACTCAACCAAAAATATTATGAATGGGTAGAAAGGTTTAAAGTGCTGTTTTGTCTTGGTAGAGTTCTAAATTACTCTACTTTCCCCTTTTTGTATTCTTTATTGTGTAGCCTTTGTTGGAATGCCTCAAATCCCCCAGACTTAGCACCGTTTATAAGGTTTTGTACTTTATAACTTCTCCCCAGCTTCCCTTCTACATTTATAACCTCAGGCAAATACAAAGAGTAAAAGACAAGCAGGAGTTAAGTTACAACTTTAAATAATATATTACTGATAATATTTGTAAAATAATAACAATAAGCAAAGTACATGTGAATATTGGCAACCATACAACCTGATAAATGCTGAGGTGTAATTTCAGGCAGCACACAGACTTGTTAGTTAATTAAAGTGTCTCTAGTTAAGGCATCGTTTGTAGTCAGCTTTCTTCAGGGCAGGCCGCATGCCTGTCTCAATATGGCTGCCGAGTTGTGCTTCTCAGTGCGGTCTTCTTTTCAGCAGAGGCGTAGCTAGAGTTTTCAGCGCCTGGGGACAAGTGAAGATTTTGCGTCCCCTTCTGTTTGTCAAAATGCAATGGGGAAGGGAAAGACAATTTTTAAAAATGTATTTAGAATAATAGTATTTTAAGAAAAAAAAATCATATTTTTTATTTTAAATAGTTTTAAATTTTTAAATATTTTAATTTTTTAAGGCACTTTTATGCATATATTTTCTATGGAGGAATATTTCAGACAGAATTAATTAAATAAATAAATGCATAAATAAATAAAAGTACTGTGAAATGTGAGCATAAATAAATAAATATGTCATGAAATGAGAGCATAAATAAATAAATGTGTCATGAAATATGTTTTTTGTTGCTTATTTATTTATTTCATTTTGTCCGTAACATTCCTGCAAACCATCATGAAATACGACTTGAAATAAAACTGTCACTTTCACTCGTCAAAGTTGAGAGGGTGGGCTCTAACACGCCCTCTAGTTACTGATTGGTGAATCGATAGCACAAGAATTAATTAGAAAAATGCTTACTACTGCCGATGAAATGGATTCTACCGAAGATATTACGTATTACAGAGAGAGAATTGAAGATTTATCGGAAGAAATTACAATGTTGGCGGCTCTTTTAGATTCCGATATAGATGAAACTATTTTTGAAATTATCGAAGAACAGGTGGAACGGACTCTACTACACTCCAGTTCAGGAGACACAGTTCCCTGCTCTGGACGTTCATCCTTTGACATTCCAGCTGAGTCAATAGAACACCTTCTGTTATGTGGTTAAAAAGTACGACAGATTGCAGATCTATATGGCGTATCGGAGAAGGTAATCACACATTTTAGTACATTTAAGAAACAACAATGGTAGTTTGAAAAATAGATACCACTATGAAAGAATGCATGAGATCCTGATTATTTTATTGTTATTTAAAAAGTCAAATGTTTGTACGTGTTTGTATAATTTAATAAATAAAAAGTCTCTGAAAATGATAACGCTGCCTCGTGTTCTTTAAAATCTAAATCCGTCATTAGTTTTTGTAAGAAAAAATTTGTTTTCCGCATTTAAAAATGATTTTAAAGAAAGTATATAGCAAATTATAAAGCAAAATAATTATATATTTGTAAAAACTGCATTACTTACAATTTATTCGTACAAAAATATGATGGGGAAACGTCTAGGCTTTTGCAGCCATCTACTAGAATACTTCACCACAGCCCAATCAATTTTCTATCAAACACATTAACACAAATCACTTGGCACATAGAAATGGCGTTTGCAACAACTTAGACAATGATACACTAATGCCTCATGTCAGTCGCGCGACCTGTTTAATAACGTCAAAAATGTTTCTGGGTGGGAGTCAAGCATGTTAGAGTAGTTGAGGGGATGAATTATTGTCTGTTGGGGTATATAGAACTAATACGTGCTTCGAAATCAGAAAGAGACAAAAAACACAGGATAAAGATATCCTCATACTGATGGAGTGATGGACTGAGTATGCAAATGTTTGTTATTTACTTTTAGTACATTTAAGAATGGAAAACATTTCATTCTAAAATTTCGTAACATTAATTTGGCGCCCCCTGGATGCTGCGCCCAGGGACAGATGTCCCCCCTTGCCCCCCCCCCCCAGCTACGCCACTGCTTTTCAGTCCATGGTGTGTGTGATGCTCTTCATCACAATGGTGTGTGTGTGAGAGAGAAAGGGGGAGGGGTAAAACAATTTATACATTTTTTATCCAAATTCTTACACCAATAGGGTGTTGTGCTACAGAATGACCTCTGATTCAAACCAATCCCAAACAGCCATACTACAGACCAATGGGGCAGTACATTTCACACCTGCCCCCCAAAACCATGTGTTGAGCTGATGCTTGCCAGCCAGGTAGTCTGGCTTTCCTGTGAGGGCTGATTGAGAGAGTCCTGCAGAGAAATCACTTGGCAAACTGGTTTTTAGGCACTTCACCCGACCCTGGCATAAATATCTTCACTATTCTATCCTGAAGTGGGGCCGGGTATGTGGTCTTAAACATCAAACCATTGCTGTTCTTATCAATGATGTAACACTAATATTACATTTGCTTTGTCTAAGTTACAAATGAAGACATACAAAATATTTATCAACTTATCTTCATCAATTTCACACCACAACAAATGGGAAGAACAAGTGTAACTGATGAAGCTCCATCTGATTGACCATCAACTTGGTGCACACAAGCCAACATCAACATGGTGGATGACTGGTAAATTATGCTGTTTTCTATTGCTGCACATTTGGATATCAGCTATGGATCTGCACTTGTCATAGTGTATGATGACTTGGGGTTACAATAAAGTTTGAGCAAGAAGCTCAAAAACCAAACAGCTTACTGATCTGTACAAGTCAATGAATTTCAACTTTGATGAGTTTCACTCTCTGTGTCCCAAGAAATCTCACAAGAGCGTCCATATTCATTTGACCACGGCTTCAACTAGACTAACGGCAGATCACTACACTGTGTTTTCAGACTACCCATAAGCCACTGCAAATGTGTTGTATTGTTTGCACTTCTATCCATTGCAGTTACCTTGTAATTTTCAAATTGCTTTACTTTTTGATTAACCCTTTGTGGACGGGTGGAAGAAAGATTGTTAGTCGTTGCGAACTGTTGGGGTGCCAGCCAGGTCGCCCCTTTCATTCTTGTTGCATGTAACGTAAATAGTTGCTTGATGGCGCTGAAAAATACAAAAATCACCTCAATGTTTAAGGCAAAAAATTAAACGGTCCATGGAGCTCCGTCCCTTTCACTGATTCAGGTCCAAATAAGACCCCCCATCTCCCTTTTATACTGGTGTTGCTAGTTACCCTCAGGGGGTCTCTTCTCTGGGCTAAATATGAAGAAGAAAGAGACACGTCTATTAGCAGCCAATCTCGCCATTTTGGGGTATTCCATACCTGTAATGAGTCTTTGAGGTGTCCCTCAGATGCACATGTGTGACCCGTTGTATATTTTAATACTAGTGAACACCTGAAATGAACAGAAACACATTTTAAAAGGAGCCCCCAAAATGACTACACTTGATTATTTTCCTAGTCGCATATCTACAAACATACCAAATAACAGACTCTTTTCACATATTTTTATTTATTAATCAGATTCAAGCTGTCACACTACAATGTTATTTTGTAATTATGTGAAATTGGTTTGTTAAATGCATGCAGTGTGCTAGCTATTGTTTGTTTAACAGCACTAACAATAATGAAAGCTTTATTTTTTTAAAACCTATAATTTGACAAACGCAAATATATATGTAATTAGTCACCCCCTCACCACTACTCTAATATTTCATGGTATTATGCTACAGTAGGGGATCTTAGTACATTACGTTTTTTCGTGAACACAATACAATGTTGATGTGACTTTAGAGATACTTTTAAATAAATAAATAACAAAAAGTGTCTAATTCCATAAATATTCACATTAAGTAAAGCAGCTTAGCCACCTAAGCTGATGCTAACTTGTTTAAAAGTCACAGGATTAGGCGAACAAGAAGAGACCACTCCATCCATCACACTTGTTTGGTTAGCTAACAGCTAACTCTCTCTCTTCCTAAAACCAATTTAAAGGTGGGAGACAGAAAGTTAAATACCCACAGCTCTTGTTTTGAAATTCCTGTGAAACAACAGTCCTGTCTGGTCTGGTGGGCGGGGTTGGGGGGTGAGGGGTTGGTAATTGCGAGAAAAACAATTGATAGCCTTAATATATTGGGAAGACGTGAATGAGTTTTATTCACAAACAAAGCAAAGTTCATTAAAACTTTGTGTAATGCTAGTTACACATACACACTTTTTGATGTTTTGATCATTAATATACAGGGGTGGGCTAAAGTAGGTTTACAGGATTTTGTATGGAAAAAGTCGTGAATGTGAATGATTATTACAAAAGTTTTATTAACTTTATTAACTGTGTCACAATGGCACAGTGCACCTGGGTACAATCTCATAAGAGCTCACATTGCTGGCCTCCTGTACTCACAACTGTAAACCTACTTTTGTCCACCCCCTGTATGTACTCAAAGCTAAGATAAGAATTTTAAGATCCAAAATAGACCCAAAAAAGTTTGACTTATCTGCGGGCCAGAGCTCAATTTTTTTTAAAACGTTGTTGCTTGAAAAGTCCTTGAAATCTCCATAAGAAAAGTAACGACAAGGAGAGGAAGATGTCAGAGTCTTATCTGAAGCGCTATTCTCTCACTAGAACTCATTTCTCAATTACATAGTGTGAAAGGCGCTATATAGGTGCCCGACCTGGCACAAAGAGACAGGGAGGCATGCGTAAAAATAAAAAATAAAAAGATTTATTGTCTTCACCTGTGGGGCACGTCTTTCCCGTGTCCCACAGGCACAGCACAGTCCCACAAAGCCCAGAACAACAACAAAAAGCACACTATTGTCCTTCCACCACTCCTTCCAGGCAACCTCGTCCTCCTCCTCCCGACTCTGGCTATTGAGTGGTGGCTGCTGGCCCCTTTTATAGTTCACCCAAGTGGTTGACTGACGAGTTCCGGCTGCACTTCCGGGTGTGGCAAATACGCTGCCCATACGGGCTCAGGAGTCCCAGCTGCAGCACCCCCTGGTGGTGCCTGTGGGACCCAACAGGGCTGCACCCAACTCCAATTCCCATGGACCCCTGCGGGAAATCGAGGCACCGCTCTAACCCAGGGGGGAGGCCATCTAGCGTCCAGGGGGAGGTATTGCACAGTCCATGGCTGCTCCCCCTGAACATATAACAAAGGGGTGTCCCAGCTGGGCATGGACCCCGGCCGACTGCCACAGTAAATAATATGGAAGAGTTGTCATTCATTTTGTGCCCAGCTTTTCCTAATAGCCAAATGAATCCATCAGTCACCAAAGTGTATAAAATGCCAGGCTGGACAATATTCATAAAGAATGTCTCATCACAGTAGAGCACCAACTCTAAACATGACATATTTTAAGAAATCTCATATCGTTTCTAGAGGACATCCACAAAAATACCTCTACCAGCAAAATAGCCATGCAGCGGAGAAGTAGTGTGTTAAAGAAATTATGAAAAAGAAAAGGAAATATTTTAAAAATAACGTAACATGATTGTCAATAGGGGCGGCATGGTGTCGCAGTGGTAGCTGTCAGAGTCCTCCCTGCGTGGAGTTTGAATGTTCTCCCCGTGTCTGCGTGGATTTCCTCCCACAGTCCAAAGACATACAGGTTAGGCGCTTTGGCGATTCTAAATTGTCCCTAGTGTGTGCTTGGTGTGTGTGTGTATGTGTGTGTGTGTGCCCTGCAGTGGGCTGGCGCACTGCCCGGGATTTGTTTCCTGCCTTGAGCTCTGTGTTGGCTGGGATTGCTTCCAGAAGACCCCTGTGACCCTGTAGTTAGACTATAGCGGGTTGGATAATGGATGGATGGATGATTGTCAATGTAATTGTCGTAGGCTTATTTTAGTATTGAGAGTGAATCTGATGATTGTAAAGAGTTTAATTTATGATTGTAAATGTTGTGTATGAGAAATGCACAATTTTAGGATGTAAGGATCTCTTTGTAAACAACGTTTGCAGTTCTGCCCTCGGGCTGTAAAATGACCAAGCTGTCTGCTGAGCTTACTCTTGAGCATGCAACGTACAGTTGGCCATGTGAGAAGCAATCTTGTGTCAAGTCAATGCCGACCTTTTTTAGAGTCTGGCCCTGTGACTTATTTATTGTCATAGCGAAGCAGACCCTTACTGGAAATTGGAGGCGTTTGAATTGGAATGGGAGGTCAGAGGGTATGAGAGGGTCTCCCCTGAGTCAGTTCCAGTGAAGACAGTTGCCTCAATGAGGTTCTTGTGCAGAGGTTTGATCTGAAGCCTGGTGCCGTTACAAAGTTTGGGTGGATGTACGTTTCGTAGTAACAGAATTGGTGCGCCAACCTTCAAAAGTAGAGTATGTGGAGGCAGGCCCGGAGGATTAAGAGTGTGAAGAAACTTTACCAGATAGTGCACCATGTCCTCTAGTTCTACAACAGAGTCTCAATAACAGGCTTGAAGCAGTGGAGTAAAGAAGAAGGAAGCAATGAGCACGACGAACAGCTGAGGAAAGTAAGGAAGCGAGTGAGGAAGCACATGAGCACGGGATGTCATTAATGTATATAGGCAGGGAGCCAACCACGTGGTAGCTGCGCAGACAGCGGCCATGCGGAGAAAGAAAGGGGGATCAGGGGCGGCTCTTGTGCATCCCTGCCGTGAAATAAATTGTCTGTTACCGGAAATAAGGAATGAAGCCACCAAAAGTAGAGGTCAGTTCGAAAAGTTCCTTACGGCATGATGGTGAGAACTGCCAAAAAGGAGACGTTATTTTCACAGCGCAAAATGAAACATACTTAACGTTTGTAAGTACAGTGTTAAGGATGAGCATGGGAAATTTGGGCTTCCTACGTATATTGGAAGTCACAGAAATAGTGAGGACGGGTTCCGCTATCTATATATACAGTTTAGGGGGTACACCCGTTTCCCCCAATTCGGTGTTGCAATAGAACATGAAACATACCTAACTTTTGTAAGTACACTGCAAGGAATGAGCATGCGAAATTTCAGCTTCCCACCTACAGTATATGGAAAGTGGGAGAATTAGTGATGAGTCAGTGAGGGCTTTGCCTTTTATATGTATAGATGACACTCCAAAGAAATAAAACATGCAAGAAACTGCCAGAATCTTTCATTTGTAAAGAGGAGACAAAACAATGTCAAAGAGTTGGGGCATCACCCTGTATAATTACAAAAGTTGTCGCACCAAATACACACAACAAGTTGCGGATATGTCTTCTCAAAATAGAACCAATTCAAAATGGCTGAACTTCTGGTCACATGGATTGTGACATCAGTGGTGGAATGGCTGTACAGGAGGAAAGAAGGGAGGGAAGGCATTAGAACACAGTGCCATCCCCTAGTTTGGCGGGTAATTGCCATCAGCAGAGTCCTTTAAGCTGCCTCCCCATGTGCACATGGGCGACACAATGTAAAGTTTCCGAACCAGCAGCTGAACGATTTCTTACTTAGGAACACTGACTGTACAATTTTTTTTACTGAAGATCAGGGTCTGAAGTGAGTGTATAAGCATTGCTACAGTGTACCACCTTTATTTGGCAGCAAATGGTGCATACTGGCATTTCCCGCTCTCACTTTGTAAAAGACCCCCAACACCCAAGTTATGTGATCTAATGTACGTATATCATAGTGATCAAAACTCTGAGGGGAACCTAAGAACTCAATTAGGAAATCATGTAAATTTTGCAAGGCATCGAGAGGGCAGAGCACTGGCACTTATTTGTTTCTACTAGAGGGCACTGTTGAAGATAAATGGTTAAATGTATGTTGATTGTAAGAGAATCAGATGACAATGGGGAAGAGCATTTCACCCTGTATAGTTAGTTTGTTAAAAACAAAGAAAAGATGCAATAATTGAGGAGACGTCTTTACAGATGCAGGTTCACAGAAGAACTGTCAAAGATGTTGGATCTTCCAGATTTGGATCCTTCAGACATTAATTAGTGGGTTCAGGTGGACGAACACCAGAAGTGAGAGACGTTACAGCCATCAGTCATCTGGTCTGCAGAGGGAGGAAGAGATAAAGGTATTAGGATACGGCGCCAACCCTTGGAGTGATGGTAGAATTACAGTCACTAGAGCCCTTCAGCTGTCCCCTGCACACACGCATGTGACATGGTACATATTTTTCTATTTCTTATACTATGCAAAATAAATATTTCCATACATTGCTTGTCTCCTCTGTGACGGTGAGTTAAATAAATTTAATTCAGTATCACGTACACTTCAATCCAAATATAAATATAAAATATGATTTCCTTCCTTTCCTTTTTTAATAGCATAGAAGTGCCATTTCTATGTCCATAACAAGTCTGTGTGATGGATGCAGAATTAATTTTGTAACACTGTCCACCGTACTAAGTCCGTTGACCTCTTTCTTATTCTGGTAAAGCCTTTGTTACTAACTGACATCTTGATTACGGACTCAGTGATCTACTGGCAACAAGTGGGATTAATATCCAAACATTGTGGACACTAGAGGGCACTGCTGCTCCTCAAACCCAACACAACAGACAGAGGGCACATGTTAAATGCATGTAGATCTTATTTATCATGAGGAAAGCTCTTCACAAAGTGTTTTCCACCACCACAGCCACAAGTAAATGATTGGCAGAGCGTAAAGTTATTCTTCTCTCTTTGTCTCTTTCTCCTCCGCTCCTCCCAGCAAGCTTCGCCCACCTTCCGCTCGACTCTCGCTCGTTCCCTAAGTCAATTGGACCCTTGATTCCTGATGTATCTTAAAACAACTCCATTATTACTATTTTTTTTAAAGGGGAAACGTATATCCTTTATCACAGTCAGGAACCATGTGCTTCATCCTAATGGCATGATGAAGCTGAATTGGGTTTCTAACTTTGCTGCACCGGTACAATTATACATGTTATCTCCCATTGATGTTTGCCATCTGCATTGTTAAGCAATAGCGTATCTTGTTGGACAGTCTAAGCTCCTCTGTCTCTCCACGTGTGCCAAAGCAGGTAAAAATAATAATAGTACATTTTACTTACATGAACCTATAGGACTCCAGGGTTAGGAAGGGTCAGAAGAGTTAAAGGCATAAAACCATGCACTGGTACACATAGTTTTCAGTATAAAATCTTATTTTAAATCTCAGTGTCCATATCCTTATATTATTTCGCTTTTGTCCATCCATACTTGATATAAACAATGGTTGTTACAACTACTATATCCCTCCACAACAATAGCGAGGAATCTGTGCTCCTGGCAGAGTTTTGGTCTTAGGCTTATCTTCAAGTCTTCAGTTCTTCAATGTGACCAATTTTCGACTGTGATATTTAACTGTTTCTTTCAGTGCATACTTTGTTACTGACCGAAAGTGCATTATGACACTACCATTTTACACCAGCTCTTCACCTCTTCACTTTAAGGTAAGCCTCCTGCTTTTATTACTCACCGAAACTGTATTATGACACTACCATTTTACACCTCCTCTTTCCTTCACTTCAACGTAAGCCTCCTGATTAAATGAAAAGGCACATACAGCCTACCTGTGACCAACAGAAATGGTCTCGCCTGGCTCACATAGTCACACCAACACAGAGAAGCAGAAACATCTACATCACGCCAGACCAACCAGCACAGGAAAGATGCCTTAGAACAACAAAGACAATGTATGACAATCTACAGAGCAACGTTATCCGAAGATTGGCAGCAGAAAATCTTGCACCTGAACAGTGAAAGAAAAATTAATTACACACACAACCTTTCTGAAGAGCAGCGGCAAACTGCCAAACAACAAGAAACATTACAACGGAAAAACTACACGGATAACACTGACAACTCAAAACAAGATATTCCCTTTATATTACAGTGTAGGCAATTCCTCGTTCGTTTAGCATATTGTATAACTATCACCAAGTCCCAACGACAAACGTTTAATAACATCAGAGTTTATTTGGCAGGCCCTGTTTTTACCCATGGCCAGTTGTACACGACATTTTCCAGAGTTACATCGAAACCCGGGTTAAATGTATAGATACTTGCGGGTTACACACAAGGGAATATTTTCGCTGACAATAACGTTTATGCAACAAATTGCGTTTTCTGGCAATTATTATAGACATTGGTATACTACATTACCTGACGGCCACACTTCACACATACTGACTTACATGTGCTCTGCATTTCTCTTCTTATTCAATATGTTTTGTTAACCTGTTCATGTTACTCTTTGTATTGTAAATGTTCAAGTTGTTGTGATTATAATAACATCCCATAGTAATCATGTGACTATTCTAATAATGAGTCCTTTCACAAGTCATTACTTATTAAAATAATCTAATTACTTACTGTAATATGTGGTGTTCTTCTCTCCCCCCTCTCATCATTTCATTAACGCTTTTATTCTTGCAAAATTTCCGCAAGTACAGTTTTCTAGTATTTGTATAATTGTACTTCTTTTTCATTTCAAAATAAAAATAAATAGGTTCCAGCCCACCAATACCTCTTATAAAAAGAATAAAGAATAGCTTCCAATTATATTTCAAATAATATCTTACAATTCTGTTTTTTCAAACTTTGCTTTAAAATCTGTTTTTAAGCAAAACCAAATCTAAATAGACCTCACATATCTCTATAAAATTTATTTTTCTAGGAGCCATATCCATTCCTGTCATAGAGATGAGGTGGGATTTATAGTCAATAATTCAATACAGCACTATATATACAAAATATTTAAATTTAAGGATCAAATAGGGTTAAATCTTGGGCCCAAGGACTTATTTAACATTGGGGCCCTGTTAAGATTAGGGCATAGACACTGCACTATATTAGGGTTAGGGTTAGGATCTTGGTACCTACCTGATGCTTCTCAGGTTGTTTCAACACTATAGTGTAGATGATTAAGTAACACTTAAACTGCCAAATACTTTGGGGTTGGGATTGGGTTACTGCACCCCTGGATGTCAAAGACTTTTTTGCCGCACTTTGTAAGTAAACATCATAATTCACCAAAAAAAAATTAAATTTTAATGGAACACATTTTTTCGTGCAAAGAGCATCACAATCTATTATTATATGTACAAGGTGCAAGTGATGCCAATGATGAAATTCAGTAAATCACCGAGTCAACTGCTCTTGAACTGGCTGTATGCAAGCACACAGAGGCCAACGCTGATGCTTGCAGGCTCATCTAGTGCAGCGGCTAAATCCCAGGGACAGTGATGCTGCTTCGCTAGGGGATGCCAGTGGTCATGAGCTGGCTGCTCCACGAATGTACGACATGGACTGATCAACTTCGGTGAGCTGGCAAATTGCACTGGGAACCAACTATAGCTGGTTGTGGCATTAAACGAATGTACGTTGCCGAATACACTCCGCTCCTCTGTGCTGGCAAATTGCATTGGGAACTGACTATAGCTGGATCTGGCGGTTTAAGGGTTAAGAAAGAAAAAGGATAGATAGATAGATAGATAGATAGATAGATAGATAGATAGATAGATAGATTTGATTATTTGGGGTTGAGACTGTTTGAATGTTATAATTCTACCTGGGCACTACAAAACAAAAAGTTGATAGCTGCAGTTCAAAAGGTCAAGTAGAATAACTGGAGTACACAATGAAATGCAATATGTGTTATCACTGATGACATCACAAGTTCCTAGCTTCTGGTCACATACATGTCCATTTAAGATTTTTGAGAAACGTGAGGTTGGACTGTCCCAAAATATCAAACCTATGTTGTATAAATGGCCACTTCCTGAAAGAACCAAGAGAGTCTAGTGTTAACAAATGAGTTTTGGGAGATACTCCTAGGCAGGAAAAGGACAGATATTAAATGAAGGGTGGAAGTGGGTGAGTGGGTAATTACTCGGCAAGACTGAGTCACGCATGCTTGCCAGTGGATCGCCTTTCTGGGTTCCCCTACGGTGTGTGGAACCACTGTGGGACAAGAGGGGGTGCTGTTGCTTACAATTTCCTTTCTCGCTCTCATAGCATCATGAAATGACTCCTTGAAGGCAAAGTAGCCCCGCCCCTTTATGGTCCAGCTGGTATAAAAAGGAGACGTTCCCAGAAGGTGGTGTCTCATTTGGACCTGACAGCACTGGAGGGAAAGTCTTTAAGAACCAGAGCAGTTTAGAAGGCATCAAGCCAGCAACTGTTGTAGTGCCATCAAATGCATGTTTTGGTTTTTGTTTTTATCTATTTCTTCACATTAAACGGAGTTTGCCAGTTGGCAGCTGTAATACGTATACATGTTTAATATGTCACTGTGTTCAGTACAAATATTTTATAAATCTACTTTTCTTTCTACTCACATGCATAGCTAATACAAAGCCAGTTTTAGCACAGGGGCTCATCATTTAGAACTGCTAGGCAAGCATTAGAAGACAAGACAGGGACAAATGCAAAATGGGCATTGTATGCTATTTTTGTGTGTCAAAGTCAGCATGAAACTGTATCCCCTTTTCTTTGTTTGGAATGGTATGATTCACCGAAGTGGGGGCCTGTACATGAAGAAAGAGTATATAAAGCCTTGGAACATCGCCAGGCACACCTTTGAAGCCGACGGACGGATGGGAGATAACGTCATCCAATCCTGAAAATCCTTCCAACACAGCGACGAACATGGCAGACTATGTACATCGGGCCCCCACTCCTGAAGGTCAAGTCATGGCTTCCTTCGTCTGTTATGGCTATCACTATCGCCTTTTTATATTATATCTATATAGTTTCGTTTTATGTAACACGCCGCAATTACAAAAGAACTTATTCCAACAAAGGAGCTAACGCCCCCTGCTGGATACAGCAACCCAACCATTTCTGGACTCACCCTGCCTCATCACTCACAATGCTACAACAGTTAAATGTACAAAAGCCTTTGACTTTAAATTGAAAAATAAAAATTGTGTACACTGAGCTTACTTGGCTATTTAGATCCAGTTCATGGTGTTATAAAGGTTTACCTCTATTACAGTATAAACACAATGAATCCCACAATGCCCTGTGCTTCCATATGTGCTGGCGTGCTGCTTCTTGAAAGACGTCAGGAGATTGTGAATCAGGGTGATGCTTGGATGAAATCTACTTTAATAAATACTGCATAAATTATTCAAAATGAAAGCTCGGCTTTGACCTGCAAAGAACATTTGCAGTGCGTGTTGTGGTTTCTTTTAGCCTTATTTTTACTCCATTATTGCACCATTTAGCACAGAGTGCTATGATTCAAATGATGTGCAAAGATGGCTTGTAAATCAACATTTTGTAACTGAGTTTACCTCTGGAATGACAGTGTGATAAACCTGACTGGATTGCATTTGCTGATGTTCTGTTATGATGGCGCTAAAAAAAAGGTTTATTATATTCTAAATGTTGCAAAATGCTATGTAATCATAAAAATTACAGCTTGGTGAGAATCTTGTGGAGTAATATTAGATTGCCGTTTCTTCTGTCACTTCTAATCAGGACTCTGAGCTTCAGTACAGCCTCAATATTGCATTCACGGTGTGTTGCCATTTAAAGCCCATCTTTTCTCAATCTTTTTCATCATCCTGTAAAATTTTATTAATTTTGTTTAGCGTGTAGAAATATTGTCATACTATGTAAATCAGGATTTACCATACTCACCGATGGTAGGTCCTTACTGGATACTGATTCATGCTTTTATTATTTAGCTAAAAAGCGATACTTACCTTTCCAGGTAAATACATCTTTATTGTTTTTCTCCAAGGTCGATACATTTCCTTTTTTTCAAGGCAGTTTAGAAGAGATTTATTTAATTATATGGACAGCACAGCAGTTAGTGCTGGTGTCTTACCGCTCTTAGCACCAGCGTTTGACTCAAGGCCAGGTCTCTATGGGCTTTGCACGTTCCTCCTGTGTTCATCTTGGTATCTACGTGTACTCTGATTTCCTGCCACACGCACAAGACACGCCTGTTAGTCTGAATTGTGCTGCTGTGAGTGAGCACTGGCGTCTGCACCAGTGTGCCCTCGGCTGCCTGGCATGTCATCCAAGTTAGTTCTGTCCTTGTACTAGATGACCTCGCTACAGGTCTCAGCATCCTGCAACGCTGTAATAGAGCAAGCAGGATGTTAAAAAGGGCAGATGGATTTATCTTTGCAAAGCTCCGGCCTAGAGTGCTGCTCTGAAAGCAGACCCATGAGCCAACAAAGAAAGTCATTCTGATATAAAAAAGCAAATCAGAAATAACTGGTAAACTGGTGTGGTCATTTCATAAAAGAATGTTTAATATACAAAAAGCCTGAAACAATGTATTAAAAACACGAGTAAAACTATTTATTTCATTTCTAAGAGTGCTTAAACATTAAAAGACTTTAAAGGGTGTTAAAAATGAGGGGACACTCTTGAACTATCCCTAATCATAGATAGATAGATAGATAGATCAGGTCAGGTCAGACTGTCGCACCCACTACACTACTGGTCTAATCCCACCCTTCAATTATGAAAATCTACCTACTGCAGCCAGGTGTTATGTGGGTGTCCTCTTGGCCTGGTCCAGCCGCTTGGGTCCACAGCAATGAGGATTAGATGTTAGTTGGAATGCCCAGTTGGAGTTGGGCAGACGTTTGGCCTTAGAACCCCTGCAGATTTTGATTTTTTTTTTCCAGTGTAACAATAAGGCACTATATAGGTGCCTGACCCGACAAGGAGGGGCGTATAAAAACCAAGAAATCTTTTATTTTTTCGTCACCTGTGGGGTATGTCTTCCCCGTAATCCCCACAGGCACAACACAGTCCCAAAAGCACCAACAAACACACCAAAGCACTCTTCTTTTGCACCACCACTCCTCCCAGGCAACCTTGTCCTCCTCCACCCGACTCTGGCCGCTGAGCGGTGGTTGCTGGCTCCTTTTATTGGGCACCCGGAAGTGCTCCAGGTGCTTGATTGCCCACGTCCGGCTGCACTTCCGGGTGTGGCGAAACAGTGCCCAGAAGGGTCCAGCAGCTCCTGCTGCAGCACCCCCTGGCAGCGCCTGTGCAATCCAACAGGGCTGCACAACACTCCAACCCCCATGAAGCCCTGGGGGAGTCCGAGGAACCGCTGCAACCCAGGAAGGCTGCCATCTAGCATCCAGGGGGAGATACTGTGTTTTCCATCTTTACTGCCCCAGAAGATATGCTGCAGGGGCGTCCTGGCTGGGCATGGGCCCGGCCACCTGCCACACCAGCCTAACTGGAGTTTTTTTGTTTTGTTTTTTTTTTCTGTCCTCCTGGCCATCTGACATTACTTTTTCTTTTGTTACTTGTTTTTTTAATATTAAAAATCTAATTCAATTCTAAATTAACATAATCTTATTTTTTCATCTACCTTTCTCTATACAATGAGCTACATTGTTTGTATGATAATGTACTATACAAATAAATGTTGTTGTTGTCGTTGTTGAACTTACTGATTGCGCCAGTGAGAACACGTGTCACGTACCCCCTGTGGAACTCTGGAAGCATCGCCTTGTCAATGGCTTGCATTCCAACCACCCAGTGGCCCAGTAAGAAGATGATACAAATCATTAAGTTTCAAAGGAAATCACATAGAAGAAAACTAACATCAAAATCAGAATCCCAGGGTATAAGACCCCCAGTTTAGCCACACAGATCATCAAAAAAATAGCAAAGAAAAGGCACAAACATTAATAAAATGTATCAATAATAACTCATTTTTTAAGCACGTTTATTGTTTAACATCCTTGGCCTTGCTTATGAGATTCGTTAACTCCGGATGACTTTATTCTGAGGTTACTCCCTCCCTTCCCCAATTTCCAATTCCTTAACTTGACCACATTAACGTTATGCTTATCCCAGAAAAAGGAGCCAGAAATGTTGATTTTTTTCCACAAGAAAACTTGTTATTGCATGTAACAGAAACATACAGTATTAATACCAAAACGTCAACATAAATATGTCTAGTAAGGTTTGTCTAGTGTCCTCCGCAGTACTGACGCCAATTCAGTACTCGTCCTTTGTGTGACATGTTTTGAATAAGTCGCCAATGCACAGCCCAATGTCACCATCAGGACAGCAGAAGTGTATTTCTTTGAAAAATTTTCACATAATATTTTTTCTGTTGCTTGCACATAAGAGGCCTGTGAGTGGCCTGATCTGCATGACCGACATGCCCCTTGTGTTTTGTAGGCTTCAACATCACAAAGCTTTAGTGATTTTCACAATTCCCCCTTACTTGAACTTCAACACTTGCTGCATCGTGAACCGTGCTTAGGGGGCTGATGTCTTGTGTGTTCTTGCACTTAATTTCAATTATTTTACCTTTATCGTCACACAGCTACTGTCACACCATGCTGAAGCTTCACTGGACATATCACAGTGCCATACCATGTATCAGATTCACTTTCCGTGTCAACTTATGATGGCAAATTCACTCTTGTTCGATTTGAGCAATGGCTCAGATTCAGTTCATTCTACAACTGCCTTTACAGCTTTTTGCTTGCCATTGTGTTTCATCTGGAGGCTCCGCCCCACTCATGAATAACAATGAGTTACCTTAAAGTGGCAAAACACAAAACAATAGCCATGAGTCTTTGTAGAATGATGTTAAATCATCCACTAGAACAGTGGTTCTCAACCTGTGGGGCGGGCCACCCTAGGGAGGTGCGAAGTAACAAAAAGGGGCACGAAGATGTGAAAAAAAGAAAACAAGAATCAGAAATATGAAATAAAATCTGTTGAAACCAAAACAAATTAACTTAAACTATATTCTGATAGGGCGGCACGGTGGCGCAGTGGTAGCGCTGCTGCCTCGCAGTTAGGAGACCCGGGTTCACTTCCCGGGTCCTCCCTGCATGGAGTTTGCATGTTCTCCCCGTGTCTGCGTGGGTTTCCTCCCACAGTCCAAAGACATGCAGGTTAGGTGGATTGGCAATTCTAAATTGGCCCTAGTGTGTGTGTGGATGTGTTTGTGTGTGTTCTGCGGTGGGTTGGCACCCTGCCCAGGATTGGTTCCTGCCTTGTGCCCTGTGTTGGCTGGGATTGGCTCCAGCAGACCCCCGTGACCCTGTGTTCAGATTCAGCGGGTTGGAAAATGGATGGATGGATGGATATATTCTGATACTAGAACAATAAATATAGAGTTAGATAAATGTCGATAAAAGATAAGTCGGTATAATGAAATATGCATCTACATTTCAAAAAAATGTAAGGGTTGGGGCGAGATTAAAACTGTTATAAAAACTCGGGTTGCAAATACTTAAAGGTTGAGAAACGCTGCACTAGATCAAGTTCAACCACTTTATTGTCATTGTGTAACACAACAAAATTACTTTTCGTGACAGCCCCAAAGTGCATTTAAAGAAAAGTCAAATATGTCCAAATACAGGGAGTCCCCAGGTTATGGACATCCGACCTACGACTTACGAACGGGGCTGTAGCTGCAACGCATGTGCTTCAGTAACTGCCGCTTCATCATCTTTGGCCTGGGGACGCTGCAAGCGGTGGCTGGACGGAGGCTGGAGGGGGGCGATTTCGCTGTTCGCGCAGTGTAGTGTCCCTCGGGCGGCTTCCAGCGGCAAGCAGTGACCCGTGGTCAATAGTCTCCGGGGCCACAGCTATTGCTTGTACGCAGGGCGTAGGCTTGATGAGGCGGTTCGCTGCCCGTCGATTACATCGCCGCAGCTACTGCTCCTAACTAGACGCAGGTTGGATGGAGCAGAGGAGAACATTTCACTGCCCACCCACCACACACGGCTGCCTCGTTTGTTCTCAGTGGGCGGCTGGTAATGCTGCAAGCGGTGACCCGGTTGTGGCTGAATGGAGGCCATTGAAGGTGAACGGGGCGGCGGGGGGTAGCATTGTAGGGTGGCTTCCTGTTGAATGGGGGCGGTGGTGGGTGATTCGTTCTCAGTGGATGGACGCTGCAGGCAGCATACTGTAATGGAGATGACTGTGTGGTGAGCCGGTAGTGAACCACCCTTCGCCGCCCCCATTCATTCTCAATAGCTACGCTATTCTCACTGTTACGCACATAGCAGCTTATCTTAACCTTTTATCTTCACCCTTCAAGAATGTCTCTGAAACACAAATCTGATGCAAGTGCTGGTGATACAGTAAAGAAGAGAAAAACCATCACCATTGAAAATAAAGTAGAAATAATAAAAAGGTCAGAGAGAGGTGAAACTCCATCATTCATTGACAGAGCACTTGGTTACATTCGGTCAACAATAGCATCTCTCTATTATAAAAAAAAAATCCTGTGGAATGAATGACTAGGAGACAATGCGTGATCTTCACATTAAGATCACGAAAGACAAATAAAAGAACCACGAGATGAAAGAGAATGGGCAAAAAAAAAATCAGTAATGTAAAGGGAAGCAGCACATACAGATACTTGTGTCTCAGTGCATATAAAGCGCACAAAGGACAATACGTTATAAATGAAACGTCGACGAATAAAAGATTGCATTAGCTCAAAAAAAAGGATATTAATCATCAGGACTAGGTGTAATTGAAAAAATAGCAGGAGAAAGCGAGGTTAGAAATAAAAGGAAATGAGCAGAAAACAAAGTCTTTTCACATTCGCATCATTCAATGAACAAAATGTAGATTTACACAATAATGGAACATACGCTATGACAATCTGTGGACCCACAACAGTTAAAGCAACGACAAGTTTAATTTCAAAGAAAACACAATTCGGTCAGGTGTATATTTATGATCACGGAGAAGCAATCACAACGTGAGCAGCAGAGACACAAAGTAGCAAAAAGGACAGCGGCTGTAAAGGCTTTAAAAAGATCGAAGGGCAGTGCGACAGCACCCTCCCCGACAATGCGAACAGCGTTAAACGTCCTGCAAGAAAGAATTTAACCACGCCTGGGGCCGGAAATAAAGGAGAAATATTGTTTTTACAACATCATGTGAGACAAGGCAGTGAGTCATCATTTAAAACAAGTCCACAGACATCTAACCTAGCAGTTGTTGGATTGCATTTTGCAGACAAGCATCATGTGATCATGTGCTCCCAGCTCTTAAAACAACGACATGCGACAAGCAGAACAGGCAGCTCGCCAGCAGTAAAAAGACAGCAAATGATCCAAAGGCAGATCCTTAGCGTGCGTTCAGCTGCTCCCCCCCCCCTTCACAACACAAGCAGCATTATACGTCTGGCAAGAAAGAGATGTAACCTTGCACAGGGCCAGAAATAAAGGACAAGTAATGTTTTTACAAAAGTTTTTAAAGTAAAAGTGAAAGTAATGCATATGTAACAATTCCCAAGAAAATAGCAATCTCTTTAAATTGTATATTGCCTGCCTAAGGTAAAGTCATCCCTGATGGAGGATCGCAAGAATCGTGGGAAAGAGGGGTCCTTTCATCGGATTAGCGCTATTTCAGATGAGGAATGGCAGAATAGGGGAGGCAGCTTGATGAATGAGGTCTCCAGGACTCTAAACAAATCCAAATCATATTATGTGATATCATTTAATGTGAAATTCTACTCCGTATTTCTAGAATTTTTATTTTAAACTGTATTAGGATTTATTCTGTTCTATGTATTGTACTGTATTGTATTGACCCCCTTCTTTTTGACACTCACTGCACGCCCAATCTACCTGGAAAGGGGTCTGGTCTCTCTTTGAACTGCCTTTCCCAAGGTTTCTTCGATTTTTTCCCTACAAGGGTTTTTTTTGGGAGTTTTTTCTGGTCTTCTTAGAGGGTCAAGGCTGGGGGGCTGTCACGAGGCAGGGACTGTTAAAGCCCATTGCGGCACTTCTTGTGTGATTTTGGGCTATACAAAAAAAATAAATTGTATTGTATTGTATATCCGGTAAACCAAACACGGGGGTGGGCGAGCGAAGCGAGCAGGGGGCGGAGCCCCCTAGTTTATTAAAATAATGTACCGGTTCCGACTTACATGCAAATTCAACTTAAGTACAAACCTACAGTCCCTGTCTCGTACGTAACCCAGGGACTGCCTGTGTGACATATACAGTGTTAAGTGCTCAAGTAACCAGATCAAATTATTATTGCTCAAAGTAATAATAATAATAATTCATTACATTTATATAGCGCTTTTCTCAGTACTCAAAGCGCTATCCACACAGGGAGGAACCGAACCCACAATCTTCCACAGTCTCCTTACTGCAAAGCAGCAGCACTACCACTGTGCCACCTGTGAGGACAGCAGCATAAATTGTTATTGCACCTGTCAATAAATAGTACATTACATATTATATATTGTATTACATTAGTATATTGCACATTACCAATATTGCTTATGGCACATGTTCAATTAAAAATGATGTCAGACTGAGGAGATTCAGAGTTCAGAAAGTTTATGGCAGATGGGGAAAAAGCTCTTTTTAAGTCTGTTTGTGCAGACACGGATTGACCTAAACCATCTTCCTGATGGGAGGAACTCAAACAAAGAATTTCCAGGATGAGTTTTGTCCTTGAGAATGTTTTTGGCCCTTCTCACACAGCAAGTCTTATACGAGAGTTCGAGTGATGGCAGTTCAGTCCCAGTAATGGCCTCTGCAGTTTTTATGACCCCCTGTAGGGCTTCTTTAGCAGCCTTGGTGCAGCTGCTGTAGCTGTAGGCCATCATGCAGTTAGTTAAGATGCTCTCTATAGTGCAGCTATGGAAATTAACCAGCAGCTTCTGGGGCAGGTCAGCTCTCCTTAGCTTCCTGAGAAAATAGAGGTGTTGTTGTGCTTTGCCTATTATAGCCAAGTTGTTGTCAGCCCAGGACAGGTCCTCTGAGATGGTGACTCCTAGAAACTTAAAGCTGGAAACTCTCTCCACAGCATCTGCATTGATTGTTATCGGACTGTGATTGGTCTTTTAAGTGGTCCTTAAAGTCCAGAATAACTTCTTTGGTCTTTTTGGTATTTAAGACCAGGTTGTTGGTGTCAGATTCTGAACCTCTTCCCTATATGCAGCTTCATTGTTGTCTGTTACAAGCCCAATGACAGTCATATCATCCGCAATTTTAACAAAAATGTTTGATTGGTGGATGGGTTGACAGTCATGGGTGAAGAGTGCATAGAGAAGGGGACTTAGTACACATCCTTGCGGCACACCAGTGCTTAGGGTAAGGGTGGAGGATGTGTGTTTGCCCATCCTGACAGACTGGGGGCGGTTGGTGAGAAAATCCAGTAAACAGCTGCATATGGACGGAGCAAGTCCCAGTGCATAGAGTTTTTTGATCAGCTGGTTAGGTATGATGGTATTAAATGCAGAGCTGTAGTCAATGAAGAGCATCCTAACATAGGTGTTGGGCTTTTCCAGGTGCGAGAGGGCAGCATGTAGAGCCACACAGATGGCGTCCTCAGTTGATCTGTTTGACCAATAGGCAAACTGGTGTTGGTCTAGATCAGCTGGGATGGAGGCAGTAGAATACTGTATGCCGGGGTGTCAAACTCTGGGCCTGGAGGGCCGCAGTGGCTGCAGGTTTTCATTCTAACCCTTTTCCTAATCAGTGACCAGTTTTCACTGCTAATTAATTCCTTTTCCCTTTATTTTAATAGCCCTGTTTTTAAGGATTCAGTCCTCTGAATTGATTCGTTTCTTCATTAAATGGCAGCCAAACAGAAATGAGATGTGAAACAAGCCAACCGATGACCAGCTTAATTGGGATTTCAAACTCCAATCAATCTCGTAATGAGAATCTGATTCTTGGTGTTAATTAAACCCATTATTGAATATCATGACTTGTTGCTGCTCTCATTCTGCCACAGCAGACTGTTAATTTTCTAAGACCACCGTCAAGATATTTTGGTGACCTGAGAAGACACAACATGACTGAGACCTTCACCTTTCTTTATTATCAGGTTAGCTGGTCATGTGGCGGCTCATTTCGTGTCTTATTAAGGGAAAAGACACAACTAAGGAGTCTGAGTCACGTAAATTAAAACTGAGGCAAAACAAGTGAATCAGCAGCAAAAACGGCTCACTAATGAAGACGATGGTTAGAATGAAAACCTGCAGCCACTGTGGCCGACCAGGACCGGAGTTGGGCACCTGTGCTGTAGGCATTATTCAGGCTTAAAAATTGAAAATGTCACCACGAGTGTGACTCATGATTCACCGGAATTGTACAGAATTCCGAGCCTGATTCATGCTGCTATCTCATATAGTTGGGCACACATGTTTAGTTATTTGACTATTTTATTTAGTTTTAATTCTTTTTGTATTGTTGCACGCAAATTGATTTGGCAAAATTTGACACCGGGGGCCCTTTCTTATTTGCAATGGTGATGGACAGGTTGACAGATGAGATTAGACAGGAGTCTCCGTGGACTATGATGTTTGCTGATGACATTGTGATCTGTAGCGATAGTAGGGAGCAGGTTGAGGAGACCCTGGAGAGGTGGAGATACGCAATAGAGAGGAGATGAATGAAGGTCAGTAGGAACAAGACAGAATACATGTGTGTGAATGAGAGGGAGGTCAGTGGAATGGTGAGGATGAGGGAGTAGAGTTGGCAAAGGTGGATGAGTTTAAATACTTGGGATCAACAGTACAGAGTAATGGGGATTGTGGAAGAGAGGTGAAGAAGAGAGTGCAGGCAGGGTGGAATGGGTGGAGAAGAGTGTCAGGAGTGATTTGTGACAGACGAGTATCAGCAAGAGTGAAGGGAAGGTCTACAGGACGGTAGTGAGACCAGCTATGTTATATGGGTTGGAGACGGTGGCACAGGAGACAGAGCTGGAGGTGGCAGAGTTAAAGATGATAAGATTTGCATTGGGTGTGACGAGGATGGACAGGATTAGAAATGAGGCCATCAGAGGGTCAGCACAAGTTGGACGGTTGGGAGACAAAGTCAGAGAGGCGAGATTGTGTTGGTTTGGACATGTGCAGAGGAGAGATGCTGGGTATATTGGGAGAAGGATGCTAAGGATAGAGCTGTCAGGCAAGAGAAAAAAAGGAAGGCCCAAGCGAAGGTTTATGGATGTGGTGAGAGAGGACATGCAGGTGATGTGTGTGACAGAACAAGATGACGAGGATGGGGAGATATGGATCAAGATGATCTGCTATGACAACCCCTAACCGGAGCAGCCGAAGCAAGAAGAAGACGATTTATTTTTAATTCTTTAACTTAGATTTTAGTCTGTTTCTGTATATTAACTTTTGAATTCCTTAAATTTTGAGTCAGGATAGAACTTCTTGACATTCAGGCATTCCTGTTTTGGGCAATACTTATAATAATGAGACATTCATCCTGATCTTAAGTGAGAAAAGAAATGAGAGTGAACAAACAAGATCGACATTTCATTTTTGTTTTATTTGTTCCATAAACAAGATCATCTAACGTCTCTGCGCAGAAAGCCGCCATCAGCGAAGAGCCATTAGCTTCAGTAAATGATCGCTCCACCTCAGCAGCAATAACTGATGCAATAACAAGCCACATTAACTGCAAGGACCCGCCGCCTTCTTATTGCAGCTTTAGATGCTACAGGCAGTTAAAGCATTTTTGACTTGCACGGGGGGCATTTTACACTAAGAGGGATGCATACTTGATTTATATGACATGAAAGCAGCTTCTTAACTTCTAGGAGAGTCTTGTGAGAGCATTTAGGTGAACCAAATTTAAACATCCTATTATTGTTCAGAGCAACTGAACAAGTAATATTCATCACGTTTAAGCATTACACACATATACAAAACCATGATGTGCAAACTAGGCTGACGGTTTTCTAATGATGATTGCTTTTGTTTCCTCTTCTTCCTGGTGGCTTTTCTCTTTTTACACCGTCTTTGGTATTCTCTCTATCCATTAACTCCATTGCAAAGAATCTCATCACAAATAGTCAATTTCTAGAAAGAAAAAAAAAGCAAAAAAATATAAATTTAGTATCAACCGAATTTTCCTTGAATGATTAAAATCACTAGAGAGCTGTGCCCGGTGTGTTACCACTCTATTAATGTCTCAATGCTGAATGAGCTGCAAAAAACAGAAATTCACAGCTACGAAAGCAGCTTTTAAGGAAACTGAGGCAAATTATCATCCAAAGTCCTAATTGGCAGAACCCACAAACATCTTAAACCTGTCATGTTTTCTGCAGTGAATATGATGAATGTGCATGGACAAATAAGCCTGTAACTGAAATATTTTCCTAATACTTGATAATCAAAGATTAGTCTGTTGAAATGAAGTTTTAGTTTTCAAAGTGGACTTTGATTTTCTGTCACATTCAATAATGATAATTAAAATTAAATACTTTAGTCAAGGCAATTAAACAATGCTGAATGGCTTCTTTGCAGAATGATGTGAAATCAGCCACACTCCTTGAGACACACCACTTAAACCCAGAAACGCTGATACGTTACCCGAGGATGAGCCATCGGCAAGTGAGTCACACAGAGGTGGTGTACGTGTGCAGGTGCTTTTATTTCTCGTTGCTATTCACCTCCTTTGGTTGCCCAGTTGCTTCATTGGTCACAGTTTTATGGGGGACATCCTCTGGGGATGCACCTTTCTAGCTAAATGAAGGCCATGAAAGGCATGTGAGGGCAGCAAGGGAAATCCTGAAATAAAAACCTGATACCATCTGCAAGAAATCTGCACCTTGGGAACAGAATTGCTTTCCAGCTACAAGACTAAAGCCAAAGTTACACAGGAATGGTTTAAAAGCAAAAACAAAAAAATGAATGTACTGGAGTGGATGAGTCAGTCCCGCTGAAGATTTGTGGCTGGACTTGAATAAGGCTGTTCACTCATGATCTCCATGTAACTAGACCGAGGTTGAGCAGCTTCAGACATATTTGTCCTTTCTGAAGATGCTAAATGCATGATTGTACCACTTCACTGTCTGCCCTCAAAGCTGGGCCCCCATAGAGCATCAGCCAGCTTCTTGAAAACATGGGCATCTGAATTTGTAGATAAATCTGAAGACAAACTGTAAGATCTGTGTTGATTACTCACATCTAACAATCAATGTAGACCTCAGTGTAAATGTTTGCTGTGCACCATCTATTGGAATGTATTTTGCAAACCATGTAGTAATAAAGTGGATGGTACATCACACACACTAACACTGCTTTTACGAATCCCATGCCAAATGGCACATTACGGAGACATAAGCATTGCATTTGTCATTCCGATAGATGGTGCATCACAATCATTGTAAGTAATAAAAATGCATTGTATCTGTCATTCCAACAGATGGTGCATCACACACATTAACACTGCTTTTATGAATCCCATACCAAATGGAATATAGCAGAGATGTAAGCACTGCATTTGTCATTCCAACAAATGGCATATGGAAAACATTAGCACTGCTTATGTGAATCCCATACCAAATGGCATATAACATTTGTAGTAAGTGTTTGTGAAGCGCCATCTGTTGGAATGACAAATACAATGCATTTGTCTCTGTAGCTGCATTTACCCAAAATTACCAAAGTTCAGCAGCTCTAGTTTGCAAATGGGATTCAGCAAAGGCTTCACGCGTTGAAACGATTCCACAGACAAAATATCTTCATTTTAAAAACTTCACTAAAAATTCAAAGTAAAACAGTTCAAACAAAAAAAAAGAAAAGTTCTTGTTAAGAAAAGTTCTGTTTAAAGCATAACATTCTTGTTTCATTTCTTTAAGTTTGCTTATACAGTTGTACCATTTCTAAGCGTTACAAAGTAACGTCAGAAAACTGTATGCTCTCCCATTTCTATGTTGAAAATGGCTCTTTTAAGTCCCTATGCACTAGGACATGTTCTAAACAACAACTGACTCAATTAACATATTGTGTCTTAGTTATAGCAAGAAAGTTCTATCTCTTATCAACTTACAGGGGCTAAGGGCTATACCATAGTCTATTGCAATGACTAAGCAAACACTAATATGAATTTAACTTAACTTAAAACACTAACTTTCTAAGATTGGTTCTTACAGTCTCTGTTATATGTCATTTTGCATAGGACTCGTAAAATGAGTGTTAATGTTTGTGATGCACCATCTGTTGGAATGACAAATGCAATGCATTTTATTACTACAAATGTTTGTGATGCGCTGTCTTTTGGAACGACAAATACAATGCATTTGTATTACTTAAAATGTTTGGGATGCACCATCCTTTGGAATTACAAATGCAATGCATGTGTCTATGTTATATGCCATTTGGTATAGGACTCATAAAAGCAGTGTTAGTGTTTGTGATGCACCATCTGTTGGGATGACAAATGCAATGCACTGTATTACTAGAAATGTTGTTGATGCGCCATCTATTGGAATGACCAATACAATGCTTATGTCACTGTTATATACCATTTGGCTTGGGATTCATAAAAGCAGTGTTAATGTGTATGATGTGCCTTCTCTTGCAATGACAAATACAATGCATTTGTATTACTTAAAATGTTTGTGATGCACCGTCTGTTGGAATGAAAAATGCAATGCATTTTATTACTAGAAATGTTGTTGATGCTCCATTTATTGGAATGACAAATGCAATGCTTATGTCTCTGTTATATTATATACCATTTGGCATGGGATTCATAAAAGCATAAAAAATAAAATAAATAATAAAATAAAAGCTCTAAAATCCGTACTGACCCCTACTCTCTCTTCTGTTTCTTTTTCCAGTTTCTTTGTGGTGGCGGCCTGCACCACCACCACCTACTCAAAGCTTCATGATGCTCCAACATTGATGGACTGAAAGCCAGAAGTCTACGTGACCATCATCATCAAGTCCTTCCATGAGAACCCTAAATACAAAGAGGACTGTTTCATTTATGTTAGGTAGATTGCCCAGAGGAGACTGGGTGGTCTCATGGCCTGGAACCCCTGCAGATTTTATTTTTTTTCTCCAGCCGTCTGGAGCTTTTTTTTTTTGTTTTTTCTGTCCACCCTGGCCATCGGACCTTACTTATTCTATGTTAATTAATGTTGACTTATTTTTATTTTTTATTGTGTCTTCTATTTTTCTGTTCTTCATTTTGTAAAGCACTTTGAGCTACATTTTTTTTTTTGTATGAAAATGTGCTATATAAATAAATGTTGTTGTTGCTAATGTGTATGATGCATCTTCTCTTGGAATGACAAATACAATGCATTTTTATTTCTTAAAATGTTTGTGATGCGCTGTCATTTGGAATGACAAATGTAATGCGTATATCTCTGTTAAATGCCATTTTGTATAAGACTCGTAAAAGCAGTGTTAATGTTTGTGATGCACCATATGTTGGAAAGACAAATACAATTAATTTTATTACCAAAATGTTTGTGAGGAGCCATCTTTTAGAATGATGGTGACCTAGCAAATGGATGGACACATTGACAGACACAAAGACACTTATCGTTTTATTAAGGTGGAATGTTCTTTTTTTTCTGATGGGAGCTACTATTTTGAGGGTCAGTTGCTATTACAGTGGGATGCAAAAGTTTGGGCAACCTTGTTAATAGTCATTATTTTCCTGTATAAATCGTTGGTTGTTACGATAAAAAATGTCAGTTAAATATATCATATAGGAGACACACACAAATGAAGTTTATTGGATTTACAGAAAGTGTGCAATAATTGTTCAATCAAAATCAGGCAGGTGCATACATTTGGGCACCGTTGTCATTTTATTGATTCCAAAACTTTTAGAACTAATTATTGGAACTGAAATTGGCTTGGTAAGCTCAGTGACCCCTGACCTACATACACAGGTGAATCCTATAATGAGAAAGAGTATTTAAGGGGGTCAATTGTAAGTTTCCCTCCTCCTTTAATTTTCTCTGAAGAGTAGCAACATGGGGGTCACAAAACAACTCTCAAATGACCTGAAGACAAAGATTGTTCACCATCATGGTTTAGGGGAAGGATACAGAAAGCTGTCCCAGAGATTTAAGCTGTCTGTTTCCACAGTTAGGAACATATTGAGGAAATGGAAGACCACAGGCTCAGTTCAAGTTAAGGCTCGAAGTGGCAGACCAAGAAAGAGTTCGGATAGACAGAAGCGACGAATGGTGAGAACAGTCAGAGTCAACCCACAGACCAGCACCAAAGACCTACAACATCATCTTGCAGCAGATGGAGTCACTGTGCATCGTTCAACCATTCGGCGCACTTTACACAAGGAGATGCTGTATGCGAGAGTGATGCAGAGGAAGCCTTTTCTCCGCCCACAGCACAAACAGAGCCGCTTGAGGTATGCTCAAGCACATTTGGACAAGCCAGCTTCATTTTGGAATAAGGTGCTGTGGACTGATGACACTAAAATTGAGTTATTTGGGCATAACAAGGGGCGTTATGCATGGAGGAAAAAGAACACAGCATTCCAAGAAAAACACCTGCTACCTACAGTAAAATATGGTGGTGGTTCCATCATGCTGTGGGGCTGTGTGGCCAGTGCAGGGACTGGGAATCTTGTCAAAGTTGAGGGACGCATGGATTCCACTCAGTATCAGCAGATTCTGGAGACCAATGTCCAGGAATCAGTGACAAAGCTGAAGCTGTGCCGGGGCTGGATCTTTCAACAAGACAACGACCCGAAACACTACTCAAAATCCACTAAGGCATTCATGCAGAGGAACAAGTACAACGTTCTGGAATGGCCATCTCAGTCCCCAGACCTGAATATAATTGAAAATCTGTGGTGTGAGTTAAAGAGAGCTGTCCATGCTCGGAAGCCATCAAACCTGAATGAACTAGAGATGTTTTGTAAAGAGGAATGGTCCAAAATACCTTCAACCACAATCCAGACTCTCATTGGAACCTACAGGAAGCGTTTAGAGGCTGTAATTTCTGCAAAAGGCGGATCTACTAAATATTGATTTCATTTCTTTTTGTGGTGCCCAAATTTATGCACCTGCCTGATTTTGTTTGAACAATTATTGCACACTTTCTGTAAATCCAATACACTTCATTTCACTTCTCAAATATCACTGTGTGTGTCTCCTATATGATATATTTAACTGACATTTTTTATCGTAACAACCAACGATTTATAAAGGAAAATAATGACTATTAACAAGGTTGCCCAAACTTTTGCATCCCACTGTGTGTGGAAGCTCGTTCCTTAGGAGGAAAGTCGCACTGTGTCTTGTCATTGTCAAGACGGTACTTAATGCCACATCACATACCCATCGTTGCCCAAGCTTGTGGGTATTCTGGATCAATAAAACTTTTACTAGTACTCAATTTAGATTTCAGGGTTTCTGACTTTTTCTCTAAGCAATTTGACATTACTTCTGACATGCAATCATTTTGTCTTCCTGGTATTTCCCCCCACTTTGTCTTTCTGACTTTCTGACTCACCTCCTGGTCCTTTTTGTTCACCTCTACCTGCCTCTTTTCACTCTGTAGCAGCACACACAGGCCATGATTTTCCCTGTTGATGAGGTAATCTTAAACGGCTTAATCTGAGGAAGTAAGCGGATGCCATTACATCAAATGTATTTTGGTCTTTGGTTCAAAGTGATGGATAACTTGTAACGAAAAAGCACATTCTTAGCCTCTTTACCTACAACCTTACGATATCTATTCCAAAGCCAACTCTAAGCCTCCCTTTCTTCATTATATGCTTTAAGCACATTTGGGTGGCTTTCATTTTTAAGCACTGCTGTACAAGCTATCATAAGATCACTCAAAAACAGCAAAGCAGAGTTTATTTACTTTTCCTCCTTGAAGAGATTAAAGATTTCATCAGTCACAAAATGTCTAAATTGATCTTCTTGTTGTTCCAAAGGTGTATCATCATATTAAGCGTTGATCCATAGGTTAGTCGCTGGACGATGGCACACAATTTTCATCTGGAAATTCCAAAACGCCTCTGCCTGATGTAATATTGAAAATAGGGGTCAATAAAATGAGATGATTGAGGCTGCCCAGGTGTCAAGTCGGAAAGGTCGGAATTCATGAGGTAAATGCTTTTCGCAGGATATGGGATTGATAAAGCTTTTATTTTTATTTAAAGGGCTAAATGTGGCTGCAGTGGGAGTGACAGAAAGAAAATTAACTTTATATGGATAGGGTGTTAATTCTTTGTACTAGGGGAAAAGATCTAAATTCAAAAATCCGTTTCGCATATCAATGTTGTTAACATTTAGTTTCAAATTGGTACTTATCCATTTATTCCTTATTTAACATGCTGATATGTTTCAATTTCCCTCTGATTGAGCCTGCTCTGAGGGTATACAACACGTGCCAAATAAGCAGGAGACGTGCAAGGCTGCTCTACCCTCAGAGTTGACAGCATTTCAATTTTTAAATCACTCATTTTCCAAAACTTCTCCGGATATAACTATTTAACACTCAAAATGAACAAGGATACAATGAAGGAGAAACTCGCTGGGACAGACTTCAGCGAGGTATTGATTATGATTCGCACATTACCAGTCATTAATTTGTCACAGAAAAAATACCTCAGAGGCCTTTTTTGTGATGATTGCTTATGTTACTGTCATCTGTACAGATCTTATCAGACAAAGAAGTCAATTTATGCCGAGCTCAAACATGTGCGCATCACATTTATTATTATCTTTAAATAGGGAAGTTAAAGGTTTTTATTGATAGATTACATTTGTTCTTTTTTGAAGGGATTTAATGCTGAAATGTTATTTTCTGGCGTTACCTTTGTATTCATTTCCACATTTCTAATTCTTTTAGGTTACCAACTGACGTTAAGTTTTCTGGTTTGATCCCTTGAATCCCTTTGATTGATTAGACACACACAAGGTATCAAACGTGCAGTTTACAGCTCTCGACCTGCTCTTAATCTTAATCGCCCGTTGTTTGTCTGTCCTAAGACTGTACCGTTTGCCTTCAAAAGATTGCCGTTTTGTACCTGTGACTTTACATCTCCGTCTCAGATGCTACAAATGGACCCAGTAGGCCTCCCCATTCTTTCCTTGCACAGTTTACAATGGAGGATTGCTACTTGAGATGTGACTCGGACCAAATGGAATAATCTCATCGCCCCTGAAATGGCTAAGCTACACTGGTTTCTCATTTCCTGTGGTAACAACGGTGCACATCATAAATGAGAAACTAGAGCCTCATGGGATTTCTTTTTTGAAATGTGCACAGGACTCGTCGAGAAATAAATGAGGGGGAGAGAAGGATCTTCAATACAAAAAGGCAGTCCCATGAGGCTTCAGTTTCCTCTTTATGATGTACGCTGATTATTCTGCAAGTATCTATTTGACAGTATTAGCAAAAAAGCGCATGTTTTTCATATGTCCTATCAAAAACTTTTATCTCTCTTTTCTGCATGAAAACACAAGACCAAAATATTTTCTTGGTCAGAACTAAAAAGTCACAAGTGGCTTATAAAATGAAATATTTTTAATTAGACAATTCCTTTAAGCCCTACATTTCCTGTTTTATATTTAACTAGGCATGTGCGCCCAACTACGTTGCGCGTGTTAAAGTTGTCTGTGAAGGGCTCACTGTTTAAACGCGGCTGCCAGTCGTGAACTGGGCCCTTCGTCGCACAGCATTATGATTTTTTATAAGGGAAACAAAATTACAAAAGAAAACCCTTGGACATTGATTCACTGAATGAATCATTCAATGATGAATCACTGTCCAAATCGTAATTATGTGGTGGTGTAGGAGCATTTCTGCTTCTGTCCGTTCACAGTCCGTCTCATTTTCACGACGCTATCGTTTCCTCTCACGATGTCTTCTCAACCTTTCTCCAATCTCGCAGGTTGCTTCGTGGCAATCCAAAGAGTAAGGCAATATACACGGAGCAATGGTTATAAAAAGGGGACACATAGGTAGCCAGGCTCTTTAAAGCATAAATAGGAATCACTTCACTGACATGTGAGCAAGCCACGGTACAACTGTGAGACGCGCCGCACTCGCCGGCTACAACATAACAATAATAATTTCCGGAACGTGCTGTTACGTTGTCATTCATTTTACCAACAGTATTTCTTTCATTCATATGTTACGTAGGCAAGTACCTTTTATCTTCGGCAATCTCATTCTCTAACTAGGCCTCAGGAGCTAACCAGCGTAACACTGTCCACCACCCCTTTCATTATTCCGGCACATTGTTGATATCCGTGAGTAACAACAATGTACTAAACTGGAAGGTGGTCTATGCATGCATGGAATTCGCGGACAAACAAAGATCAAGATATAAATGAAGATCTATTTAGTTAATTTAAAGCACAACAATTTGTTTAGTTTGAATGTCTGTGTTTTGAGGTGTGACTGGCGTACTACAGTCTTCAGTAGTATAAGCCTAGAGGAGATTCTTAATGCAATGTCTATGTTTTAGTTGTCTCTCTACTGCCATCTAGTGCTTCTTCTTCTTATTCATTCGCAGACAAACAAAGATCAAGATCCAAATGAAGATTTTATATAGAGATTATTCTAAAATTCTCTTCTTGGTATCTTGGTGTAGCACTTTGGGCTATTAGTACATTTCTAAGATACCATCTGCTCCCGCCCACCAGATGGGACATCAAAGATATCGGGATTCACTTTGCTTCTTGTTACACAGTACTTCAGTTTTTACAGTTTTGGACTTCAGCTCCATGTGAATTCCCACATGGAGAAGGAAGAACGGTTAACTGGCTACGTTATTAGAGCTATAGCTTTAACTGATTTAATTGACCCTGCAGCCAACAAACAGTATTGATGTTACATGAGGTTTTTGTGTTTCTCTTCTGTTACTTGGTTACTCTAAATGTATGTGAGAAATTCTAGTCTGGATTCAATGCCAGTCACAGCACTGAAATGACACTAACCTGTATTGTAAATGTTCTAATACAGTATCATCTGATATTAGAAAATTCCACCGTAAGTATGCTATTAGACTTTTGAAACCAATGACCCTTCTATTTTGCTAGATAGGCACAAAAATGATTGTACATTGAGGCTTTGTTCTTGTCGAGTTTAGTTCATATTTGTCAAATTGATTTCAGTGCCTACAGACAGCACTCCGTCATTATACTTAGAAGTTAAATATGGTGTCCTGCAGGGCTCAGTACTCGGACGTTCAGTGTTTTTACTTTACATGTTTTCATTGGGGGCGCGGCACGGTGGCACAGTGGGTAGCGCTGCTGCCTTGCAGTTAGAAGACCCGGGTTCGCTTCCTGTGTGGAGTTTGCATGTTCTCCCCATGTCTGTGTGGTTTCCTCTGGGTGCTCCCACAGTCCAAAGACATGCAGGTTAGGTGCATTGGCAATCCTAAATTGTGCTTGGTGTGTGTGTTTGTGTGCGTGCCCTGCCCAGGGTTTGTTTCTTACCTTGCGCCCTGTGTTGGCTGAGATTGGTTCCAGCAGACCCCCATGACCCTGTAGTTAGGATATAGTGGGTTGGATAATGGAGAAGCAGTGTACTGGTGCCAATATGTAAGAATAAGGGGGATGTGCATGACTGTAGTAACTACAGGGAGATAAAATTCATGAGCCACAGCATGAAGTTATGGGAAAGAGTAGTGGAAGCTCAGTTAAGAAGTGAGGTGATGATTATTGAGCAGCAGTATGGTTTCATGCCAAGGAAGAGCACCACAGATGTGATGTTTGCTCTGAGGGTGTTGATGGAGAAGTATAGAGAAGGCCAGAAGGAGGTGCACTGCGTCTTTGTGGACCTGGAGAAAGCATATGACAGGGTGCCTCGAGAGGAGCTGTGGTATTGTATGAGGAAGTCGGGAGTGGCAGAGAAGTACGTAAGAGTTGTACAGGATATGTACGAGGGAAGTGTGATCGTGGTGAGGTCTGCGGTAGGAGTGACAGATGCATTCAAGTTTGTGGTGGGATTACATCAGGGATCGGTTCTGAGCCCTTTCTTATTTGCAATGGTGATGAACAGGACCAGATTAGACAGGAGTACCCGTGGACTATGATGTTTGTTGATGACATTGTGATTTGTAGCGATAGTAGGGAGCAGGTTTAGGAGACCCTGGAGAGGTGGAGGTTTGCTTTAGAGACGAGAGGAATGAAAGTCAGTAGGAACAAGACAGAATACATGTGTGTGAATGAGAGGGAGGTCAGTGGAATGGTGAGGATGAGGGAGTAGAGTTGGCAAAGGTGGATGAGTTTAAATACTTGGGATCAACAGTACAGAGTAATGGGGATTGTGGAAGAGAGGTGAAGAAGAGAGTGCAGGCAGGGTGGAGTGGGTGGAGAAGAGTGTCAGGAGTAATTTGTGACAGACGAATATCAGCAAGAGTGACAGGGAAGGTCTGGGTTGGAGACGGTGGCACTGACCAGAAAGCAGGAGGCAGAGCTGGAGGTGACAGAGTTAAAGATGTTAAGATTTGCATTGGGTGTGACGAGGATGGATAGGATTAGAAATGAGGACATTAGAGGGTTAGCTGAAGTTGGACAGTTGGGAGACAAAGTCAGAGAGGTGAGATTGTGCTAGTTTGGACATGTGCAGAGGAGAGATGCTGGGTATATTAGGAGAAGGATGCTAAGGATAGAGCTGTCGGAGAAGAGGAAAAGAGGAAGGCCTAAGAGAAGGTTTATGGATGTGCTGAGAGAGGACATGCAGGTGATGGGCGTAACAGAACAAGATGCAGAGGACAGAAAGATATGGAAGAAGATGATCCACTGTGGCAATCCCTAACGGGAGAAGCCAAAAGAAGAAGAAGAAGAAGGAATGTCAAAATGATCCATCCATCCATTATCCAACCCGCTATATCCTAACACAGTGTCATGGGGGTCTGCTGGATCCAATCCCAGCCAGCGCGTAAGGCCAGAACAAATCCTGGGCAGGGTGCCAGTTCACCGCAGGGCACACGCACACCAAGCACATACTAGGGACAATTTAGGTTCATCAATGTACCTAACCTGGATGTCTTGGGACTGTGGGAGGAAATCAAAGCACCCAGAGGAAACCCACGCAGACACAGGGAGAACATGCAAACTCCACACAGGGAGGACCCGGGTCTCCTTACTGCGAGGCAGCAGCGCTACCACTGCGCCACCGTGCTGCCCAAAACACTTCTGTAAAGTGTTTAATGTTACAAATGTGTGTCTTTGAATATACAGTTGAGAAGGACAAAGTTGTGATCTAGGAATACTGAGAGAAGCGAATAAATAAAAACAGAAAACAAAAGAAATGACGACAAAGCCCTGAAACAGCACCCGAGTGCCATATTTTCGACTGTTTCGCCGCTATTTTACACAAGGATGCTGTTTTTTTTAATTATCTACCAATAGATACTGAACATCAGCAACACAGCCGTATTTAACCTGGGGATAACTGGCTTGACCCTCAGTCCCGAGAATCTTGACCAATAGGAACATACGGAAATTGATCATGTAGCAACCCGAGGGCAGCTGTGTACATTTTTCAGTCACATGATGCATCACCGCAATAAAAATAAAAAATAAAAAAACCAAAAAATACAACAGTAAATATTTGTATGATTTAGTAAATGACTATTTTCTCACATTCTAGTTGTAAATAAATTTGAGCTCTCTGAGCTGTCAGTGAAGACCTCTAGAATGGAATACATTGAATTGAATGTGACACGCATGCGTGCCGGAGGGTCACCACCTGGGGCTGAGAGGGGGCGCAGCTGCTAAGAGGCTTGTCTCATTCTTCCCTCACAGCCTGGAGAAACCGCCCCCTTTGAGGGCCACCGAATCGAAAGAGGCACCGCCCTTTCCAGTCCACAGCATGTAAAAGCAGAGCAGCTACAGAAGAGGGCGTCGCATTTTGACGTAGACCTGCCTTGGTTTAACAGAAGCCCGTTTTCTTCCTCACCATCCTAATAAGTCGTCTATTAGTTCTTTAGAAACCTGCCCCGTGAAGTGCTTAACTTTCCATTTTTTTTTTCTGTTTTGGACTGAGTTAAAGGGGGTTTGTTGCCCAGTTGGCACCCCAAGCATCCTCTTGTTGTCCTGCAATACTACTAATAGTACTAATAGTAATAGTAGAACTTCCCGCTCTTCTTTTATAATCTGGAACCTTTAATATTTAAACAGCTGTATGGTATCGTGATTAAAGCTTTGGGCTCCATACCCTGAGGATGCGGGTTCAAATCCCACTACTGACACCACTGTGTGACCCTGAGCAAGTCAGTTGACCTGCCTGGGATTCAATTGGAAAACCAAAGGAAATGGAACCCGTTGTATCACAAATGATGTAAGTCGCCTTGAATAAAAGCATCAACCAGATAAGTAAATGCATTCACAAAGAGCAAGTACTTCAACTAGCAACAGTTGATACTCTTGTCTGATTATTGACTGGTCCCTTTAAAAAAATGAGAAAAACTGACATCATCTTTCATATTTGCTTTGATAAAACATTCGCCTGAGTCAGGAATTTTGCTTGAAGTAACAGAGTAGACGGCTTCCATTTATTTAGGCAGCATTAGCTGGCATTAGGAAAGGGTGTCACCAATCAGCATTGACTTGTCTTTACTAGTATATTCGCAGTATTTTCGGTATGAAAGGTTAATCAGAGGCTGACCTGGTTTAATTCTGACATAATTAGACATATTATAACAAAGCCTCCATGATGTCGTGTGCAGCAAGGAAAGTCAGTCAGGTCAATATTTTCTCAAGCTGTGTTCTTGAAATATTTAAAATCAATTACTAGCATTAGTGAGGTTAATTCACTGAATACTGTTGTTAGTCTTTTTGTTCCTAATTTGTGCATTAATCAATCACCCATCAAGTTAAGTTGCAGCCACCTAATCATTTGTTTCCCTTTGTCAGCAGATGCAGCAGCTTATTTAGCATCCATTATTTCTAATGATTGGCACTTTGATTTGCTTTGGAAACGGATTCCTTTGATTCGCTTTGTCCCATTTCACTTGATTTCTCGATATCATTTACTGTAATGAGTCACGTAAAAAAACGGATGGACGAGAAAACAAAATGCATATCTGCTCTCGCCGGCGTTTGTCATCCTTGTTATCACGCTATGTTAATGAACGAAACAAAAATAGTGTATGACTGCTTCATTAATTCAGCCGACTTCCATCTGAGCATCAATATGCAAGTGAAATGCAAAAATATTTATGTTTTAAGTGGCTAATTCTAGAACGTATCACAGTTTATTTGCATCACCTGTAAAAAAGAAAATATGAGCGCTTAATTTAAACACAACAGAAGCCCAGACCATTGCAACATACTGATTACTAGAATTTGAAGGTTTTTTTTTTAATTTTTAGTTTTCATTGAAATGTTACATCACATTTTTAGTGGACATTCCCACATAAACATTGCCAAATATAAGAGCCATTATAGTGGAAATTACAATTCAAATTACGCTAAATTCGTGGACCTACCTATTGTGGGAAACAGCCCAGACACAGACAGGTAGACATGGTTTTAAATCACCCAGCACACGTTTATGTACAATATACTATTTACTATTTAAAGTGCACACACAACCTAATACCCTCCCACCTGACTCCAGCCATCGAATGAAGGGAGGCGGCCCCTTTTATCTTCACCCAGACGAGCTCCAGGTGCCTCCCGATAACCTTCTGCTGGTCCTCCCAGGTGTGGCGGAAGTGCCGGCTGTGCACCTGGAAGCACTCTGGGTGTCCCTGATCTTCTTCCCTCCAGCACTTCCGGGTGTGGCAGAAGTGCTGAGGGCCAGGGCTCCTCAGGCATCCGGGCGCCCCCTGGCAATGACCACAGGCCCCTATAGGGCTGAGCTTCTATGCTCTGTTCCCGTGGTCCCCAAAGCCACCAGGACGGTCACCCCCTTGTGGTCAGGAGGAGGCGTAAGCCCTCCTACGGTCCTTCCGGGCATCCCGGCTGGGTGCCACCCCCAGCTGCATGCCACATTATAAAAGGCTCAGTAATAACAACAGTAAACTCTCTGTCTGTTGTTCACAAACACGAGGACTTATACTTTATGATGAGTTCTGAACATGTGTGGACCGTGGCAATAGATGGGCTTGTGATGACCATACTTTGCCCGCCATTATAGTGGCCACCAGGTTTCTGCTCCTTAAGATTTATTTTTATCTTTTATTGAATTTATTAAAAGCATGTGACATGGAAGTCATAAACGCAATGCTAATTAATGATTGTGATGTGCCATCTGTTGGAATGATAAATGCAATACATTTTATTACTAGAAATATTTGTGATACGCCATCTGTTGGAATGACAAATGTGATGCATCTTTTACTACATGCATTACAAAATATATATTAATAGACTGTGCTCTGCAATGGCTAACGCAGAATATGTCCAATAGAAAGTAACTGCTGGATGTTTAGAAATCAGCTTATCCACCTTAGTAAAAGGACAAGAGTCTGTGTGTGTTTGACTGTGTATCTGTAATATCCCATTTCATAAAAGCTGAGCTAATGCAGTACCATCTGTTGGAATTCACATGCATTACAAAATACGTTCCACTAGATGGAGCTCTGTAGAAGTTAATGCTGAACATGCTGAGGCCTACATACATTGATTACTTAGGTTTCAACCTTTCTTGGACGGGTAGCACATCTTGGAGGTACAGTATGCCTCTTCAATCTGATGTACTGTGCATGAGGGAGCCTCCTAAGATATTAAGGTCTTCCAGCACAGGTGACAGACAACTGCAGACCAGTAGCCCCAGATGATGATCTCCTTTCACAATCCTTGTGCCAGGCGTTGGCACATAATGCTTTAGAATGGAGCTGTCTATCCACAAACCAAGCTTAGCTCCTTCCTGCTTGTGAAAATCTTCTTTCTTCATGTTTCCGTTATATCAAATCTCTAACTCTTTCTTAACTATTTTCCAAATAGATTCTGAAAGGTACAGATGGTTTCAGAATACACACAATTGTATTAGTCATCCTTACAAGTATATTCTCAGACAATACCTTAAGAAAGTACATCTGGATTAAAGATATTTGTCCGTAAACATCATTACAAATTGACTGTTTGCCCCTTAATGGCTGGGTTTTGCTTTCGTCTATTGGCCACACAGGACCTTTAGCAATTACACCTCTGAATTCAGAGGCAAGTCATAAAGGTTAAAGAGCACAGAGGGAGGATATTGGGATTCAAGATGATTCAGAATATGCTCACTTCACACATATGATTTCATCACACTAGTATAAAGAAAAAGCAGATTATGCAGCTTGAAGATCAGATGCTGAAGAGCCGCAGTAAATGATGTTAAAGTTGTCTGCATTACTCACTGGCTTTCTTAGTCTTTGTTATGCATGACTGATCTGTAAAATGTTCTGTAGTGTCACATGGTCAACAAGCAGCACACTCAAAAGTATCTATCTACTGTGGCAAGTGGCTGGGGGTGGCACCCAGCTGGGATGCCTGGAAGGACTGGAGGAGGGATTACGCCACCTCCAGACTGCGAGGGGGCGACCGCTCTGGTGGCTTTGGGGTCCATGGTAACTGAGTTTGGAAAGCTCAACCCTATAGGGGTCCGTGGTCACCGCCAGGGGGCTCCCCGATGCCTGGAAAGCCCTGGTCCTCAGCACTTCCGTCATACCCGGAAGTGCTGGGGGGAAGCCAACCAGGGACACCCGGAGTGCTTCTGGGTGCGTAGCCGGTACTTCCGCCACACTGGGGAGTGCCGGCAAAAGATTATCGGGAGGCACCTGGAGCACATCCGGGTGATTATAAAAAGGGCCGCCTCCCTCCGTTCAGTAGCTTGAGTCAGGAGCGGAGAAGGATGGTGCTTGGGAGGAGAGGAAAGGAGGCGGCCTGAAGAGAGGCATCATTTTGTATAGAGACCTGGACTTTGGGGGAGTTTTGGGGTTGTGTGTGTCACTTTTTTTTAAAAACGTGTGTGGGTGTTTGAACCATCAGTGTCTGCCTGTCTGTGTCCCGGCCAGCCTCCACACTATCTATCTATCTATCTATCTATCTATCTATCTATCTATCTATCTATCTATCATATAGTGCCTTTCATATCTATCTATCTATCTATCTATCCTTTTTCTTTCTTAACCCTTAAACCGCCGGATCCAGCTATAGTCAGTTCCCAATGCAATTTGCCAGCACAGAGGAGCGGAGTGTATTCGGCAACGTACATTCGTTTAATGCCACAACCAGCTATAGTTGGTTCCCAGTGCAATTTGCCAGCACACCGAAGTCCATGTCGTACATTTGTGGAGCAGCCAGCTCATGACCACTGGCATCCCCTAGCGAAGCAGCATCACTGTCCCTGGGATTCAGCCGCTGCACTAGATGAGCCTGCAAGCATCAGCGTTGGCCTCTGTGTGCTTGCATACAGCCAGTTCAAGAGCAGTTGACTCGGTGATTTACTAAATTTCATCATTGGCATCACTTGCACCTTGTACATATAATAATAGATTGTGATGCTCTTTGCACGAAAAAAATGTGTTCCATTAAAATTTCATTTTTTTTTTGGTGAATTATGATGTTTACTTAAAAAGTGCGGCAAAAAAGTCTTTGATATCCAGGGGTGCAGTAACCTAATCCCCCCCCCCCCCCCCCAAAGTATTTGGCAGTTTAAGTGTTAATTAATCATTTACACTATAGTGTTGCAACAACCTGAGAAGCATCAGGTAGGTACCAAGATCCTAATCTATCTATTATATAGTGCCTTTCACATCTATCTATCTATCTATCTATCTATCTATCTATCTATCTATCTATCTATCTTTCATATAGTGCCTTTCATATCTATCTATCTATCTATCTGTCTAACCAGTTCCTTTTATAGATACTTTAATTATCTATCAAACTGTCTAGCTACCCACTTAGATATCAAACATAAATGAATCCATGAACAGGACAGTGCAGTTGAGATATAAGAAAGCCAACCCTTGAAGCTCTCATCACCCTTCCTACCACAGCCCCCCTCATCCCCTGCTGAGTTAGTGAACATTACATGAAGTAGCTAAGGGTTAACAAGAGATGAAAACAGCAGCCACGCTCCAGCTCTCTATGATAAAATTAGATTCAGAAAATGAATGGGTGATTTCACAACCTCAAGCGGCCTTTGTGTGTGTGCCAGCCGTTGAAATGAATCGACATTGTGGTCTTGCAGGTTGTTTCTGTTTTTCCACATACACATAGGCAGTTGTTGTTTCATTTATAGAATACATAAAGCAGATGAAACTTCTCAGTGATCCACTTTAGCACCAATGGAGACAATTAGACTGAGCACTGCTGATTTATGGAGGTTTATTTTGTCAGCTAAATCAATTTTTTATTTAAGCATACATGCGGTGCTGTACTAAAAACAGGGGGTTTTAACTGTTCCACGGATATCTCGTCCTGCACTTTAGTTTTGTTGAGGGCAGACTCTCCCCCGTTCAAAGGAAGTCTATCGTAGCATGCAACAGCATCACCCACCCAGTTCTGTCTGAATGCAGCTGTCAAGTGCTTTTGTGACATCTTCAATTAAATTAGGACCTTAAGGGAACAGATGATGTCAGCTCTAATTAGCTGATTGAAGAATTCTGCTTTGTTGATTGATTTAAATGCATTTCCAAAAATCATTAAAGATCAATTGGCTTTGAAAATTATTTAAAGTTGTCGGGAGAGTTTTCCTACTTTTCTAGTTCTTATAGGACACTTGAGGAAAGCCACATCTAAGCCCGTGGAAGTGTCAATAGAAGAAAGAAGGTTTTTTTTTTTTTTAAATATTGTAGCAGGCATGCAGTTGCTGTTTTCATATTTATTTTATCCGTTCAAACATTTTATGTGGAATTGCTTGGTAGTACAATGCAGGCTGGTGTAAGAGTAGTGCCGCTGCCTTGAAATAAGGAGATCCTGGGTTTGTGTCCCGGGTCTGCCCTGCATGGAGCTCACAAAACGCTTTGAGTAGTAAATAAAGCACTATATAAATAAAAGAACTGCGAAGGGAGTGTGGCAGAGTGGTTAAGGCTTTGGACGTCAAATCCTGAGGTGGTGGGTTCAAATCCTGCCACTACTACTGTGTGACCCTGAGCAAGACACTTCACCCACCTGTGATCCAAGTGAAAAATCACAGATGTCATAAGTCTCTTTAGATGCTAAAGGTTTTGGCTAAATAAGTAAATGTGTTGGTGTTTTACCAATCCAATGTCCTGGGCTCAAATCCCATGTTGTCTCTGTGCAGTTTGCCCATTGATGATGTTTTTGTATGGATTTTCCTCCCACATCCCCAAAGACGTGTTTATTAGGCTAATCGTCAACTCCACACTGGTCTGTGAACGGGCCCTGAGACAAAAACAACACAAGTGCATCTTCATACAAAACACGTCGCTCAAAGGGCTTAACAAAATGCTGAAGAGAAAAATGGTTGACTGACTGCAACAACACCACCACTGTCTGTCACTCTTTAATTCAGTTGGATTCACCATTGGCTTTACTGATTCACCCTCAAGTCAAGGTGTTATTTTTGACACTAACGTGTTCTTTTAAACACATTACAAAACTATCCGAAGACTGTATTTCCACCTTAAAAATGTTATAAGATTAAAACATTTTCTAAATACACAAGACACAAAGAAATTAATTCATGCATTTATTTCTAGTAGGATTGACTGCTGCAATGCATTATTCACTGGCTGTTCTTTACACAGCTTTCAGTTAATTCAGAACGCTGCTGCAAGAGTCATTACACAAACCAGAAAATACAAACACATAACTCCAGTCCTTAAGTCCTTACACTGGCTCCCAATTACTTTTTGGGCTGATTTCAAAATCCTCCTTTTAACTTATAAAGATTTAAATGGCCAAGGCTCTGGTTATTTAACTGAACTTATCATTACTTATAAACCAGAGTGCACATTGAAACTTTAAGGGCTTGCTTATACTTCACACTCAGGACGCGTACGCACACACATCATGGCTGCCACGTGTTCCCAGCGTTCATTTGGTATCCTTCAATAAGGGCGCGTAAATAAAGGCGAGCTTCAAAAGGGCGACCTCAATTGGGCGCAGAGAATTAAGGCAAACGCAACAAAATTGTTCCAGAAAATTTATTAGATAAAGGCAATGATTGAACGTATAAAAAGGCGAAAGCAAGACTATTAAAACATCCAATTAATTAATGCATGAACTTCTAACGAACTATTTCTGGAACAAATTTGTGAAAAAAATTTATTAGATAAAGACAATGATTGAACGTATAAAAAGGCGAAAGCAAGAATATTAAAACATCCAATTAATTAATGCATGAACTTCTAACGAACTATTTCTAAAGCTCTCTATATTTCGTTGTTTTCTGCTCTTACTCATTGTTGTGTTACACTTGAAGCTGTAGATTATGTGCAATGCCACATAGATATTCGAGATGCGGTCTATTAGCATAATCAAGGACAATTGATTTAATTCGCTCTGAAGGTCTTCCTTGGCCTTGGAATAGGCCGACCTGCAACAAGCTGTTGCTCTTCACATATTCCAGAGCCATTTGAACTAAATTATCTACGAACGCCTTTATTCGCCGCGCTCAATTGAGGTCGTCCTTTTGAAGCTCACCTTTATTTACGCAAGCCTTTATTCGCCGCGCCCAATTGAGGTCGCCCTTTTGAAGCTCGCCTTTTTGTGCGTGCCCTTATTGAATAGAGCCGTTCATTTAACGCGTCCTTTTGGCAGGTCCTCAGAAATTAATGCGAGTTCATTTCTGCCCAGTGCTTGCTGGAATGGTCACATCCCTTGATTGATGGATTTAATCATTAAACATCCTTTTCAGAGACATTGCGGTAAGGTGTCATCGGAATTTAATGGGTGTTCCAGGCAATTCACAACACAGCAAAGCCGAACCTGTTCTCACAGTGATAATATCTCACACTGCCACCTGGTGGATTCTTTCAGATTTATGTAAAGTACGCGCACAAAATAAACAGTAAAACACTTGTGCAGCAGGAGCGTCCGCTGGAACCTGGCCTAAGATGCCACCCTACTTAAGATTCCAAGGATTAATAAAATGACAGTGGGAGTTTGATATTTAGTTACAGGGCCCCCAAAGCTATGGAATGATCTGCCTGCTAATATAAGAGGAGCCCTTTCAGTCTCGGCTCATCTGAAGACTCACGACTTTAGTCTGGCATACCCTGACTAGAGATGCTGATTAGCCGTGCATACTGCATTTGTGTTTGTTAGTCATTTGTGCAGAAGTCTAAGTAACATGATATTTGTAAGCCGTTACTAACTCTCCTCTATTTTGTCTCTATTCTTGATTATCTGTGTGTGTAAAAGTCATCCCTGAAATCATTGGGTGGAAAGTTTCTCTCATCTGACTCGATGGTCCACCACTATAGAAAACCCAAGAGCAGGTAAGGGGGTTGGTTGGCTGTGGTCTCCAGGACTGTCACTTTGTTTCTGACTTTCTCTTTCACAATTGTAATCTCCTCCCTTGTCGACTGGCCATAGTTCAACACTTAATTAATGGACAGATATTGAAATTTTCCATTTATGTTTAATCAGTTTTATCTTGTTGTTTGCGTGTTTTTACAAATATGCATTTATATGTGAACCAGTTTTATATTTTGTAATTAGTATAATCTATTCTTGTATTTTACCAGGGAATCGTTCACGGCGCTCTGAGCCTGCACTCAGTGACAAACACTATGCAGATAAATATGTTGTATTATAAGTCTTAAAAATGAATAAATAAATGAAATACCAAAAATAATAATTAGTACTAAATCAATATACACTTTGATTTTTGTGAATTTTCCTGTGGTTTTAATAACATTTATCTAATCAAATGTAATCTAATTTAATCTAATCTAATATGATATGATCTAACCTAATGAAATGTGATATAATCTAATCTAAAAATACAGATTAACAAATAACAGATAAAGAAGAGTCCTTAATTATGGATTATTTCTCATTTTAGTCTCCAATGATTATGACTTGTGATAATAATGGACAAGCTTCTGTGCATGTTTTGTCAAAAGCAAAGTTACATCAGACGACTTTTCCAGCGATTTTCAGTCGTAGCCTTTATTTACATATCTTAGTGAGCTGGAAGCAGTCTGAAGCACACTTCCGTGAAAACTAGTCATCTAGTATGACATACCCAGAGACTCATTCTGACTATTCTGCCAGACGACTCAACAAAATCAAACTTGCCTTTAGTCGTAGGAGCTGACAACCAACGAACGTTCATCTAGAAGTACAATGCATATAATGCGGCAATGAAGAATAAGAAACGCAGGTGTCTTGGACCTCACAAACAGAAGAGATGCTAATCTATCTGATATCTCATATTTATGTACGTTAGGATAGAGGTTGAGAGCATACAATTTGGAGGACCTGATTGCAGGTTAACGTCATACCCAGGAGTGAGTAATTGCAGGTTTAGGGCTTTGCTCAAGGGCCCAATGGCATTTACAGGATTCAAACTGGCAACCTGCACAGATCCCTAGCCTCAAAGCCTCCACTCCGCCTAAACACACTCTGGGTTTCCTTCATCCCAAATAAATATTTTGCCTTTTACATTAAGATACTTGAATTAAAAAAGGGCAGAAGTTGCAGCTGAACTCAAAGTTCACTTTTTGGATTCACATTTGGAATTTTTCCCTGAAAATCTTGGAGCGGTGAGTGACAAGCAGGGTGAAAGATTCCATCAGGACATGTAAGGAAGTTACCAGGGATGTTGGGATGTCACTAGGATGGCGGACTAGTGCTGGATGATTAATAGAGGTGCACCTGAAAATGTGGACAAATGACAGACCGCGAAATGGAAAAACTAAGATATGACAAGAACTAGAGAAGTTATATGTACTGTAAATCAATAAAAATGAATTGTTTTCTTTGAGTATATGTTTAAAAATATTAGATTGACTTATTATGTTCATGTTAAACTAATTAAGAACAATATTACATACATGAATAAATTGTGTAATCTGTTAAATTGTAATTACATTTCCTTTTAACTTTTACTTAAACATGGCCTGATGGAAACATTCTAATTATATTTTTTTATTATGCTCATGAATAAAAATAAAAATAGCTATTCACAATTAAAACAATATTTTATGATTTTTTTTTCTGCAGACCTGTGAAATTAAAATAGGCACTGTTTTCTATCTAAATGCTGTATATTCTTTTAATTAGTTTAATGATAATTTGACTTGCCATAAAGCCATTGCTGAGGAGAGACTGCCAGAGAGAGTAATTAATTACTCATCTCCACTTTTCAGGGGCACAACACATTGAGGAGAGCGCTATCTTTTTTTTTTTAAATATTTATTCATTTTTTAATAAAATTCAACAAATAATTTTTAAAAACTTTGAATATAAGCTAAAAATATCAAAATGATCAATCCCCATACCCACCCACCCACAGCTTGCCCTGAGAGTATTCAGAGCACAACACTGAGTGCAGAACTCTATACGGACCAGGGACCTCATGTATAAACGGTGCGTACGTACAAAAATGTTGCATACGCCCATTTCCACACTCAAACCGCAATGAATAAAACCTAAACTTGGCGTAAAGCCACGCACATTTTCACGGTAGCTAAATGCTTGGGGTACGCAAGTTCTCCGCTCGGTTTTGCAAACTGGCGGCACCCAGCGTCAAAGCAGTGCTACTGTTCCTGTGTGGTTTCCCTTTCTTTTTTAGATCCACATCCCTGACGTGGCTTTATAAATACACTGAAATTAACCGCATATTGTTTATTAGTTTAATGCATCTGATTGTAATTAACCTGTAACAATATAATGGTCCACAGAATGGTCAAACTATTCCAAATACCATAGCTGCTTTAGCGTTGTTACTCTCACTGCACCTTCTTCATCTTCTTTCAGCTGCTTCCATGAGGGGTTGCCACAGTGGATCATCTTTTTCCATATTACTCTCACTGCACCACTCGGAGTATTTATATCACTGTATCTGAGTGGGGAATCATAGCTGTACAGCAGCTGATAGGAAAGAGAATTATCAGTATACAGCATCAAGCACACGCTGTCTCAGCCATGCTGTCTATTTGAACTGCTTACATACGACAAACACTTCAGAGCCTTTCCTGTATGGACCTCACGGTTTACAAACAGTTTCATCCCAATAACTATAAACACACTCAATCAGTCCATCAAGTCCTCCTTATAGAACTGTTTGTACTTATAAGTACAATTACCTCACTGTAAACTTGCGATATTGCACAACCTGAGCCACTTTATAAAGCGCATATTTACATATGATGACGTTATCATTTTTAAGAAGAAATGGAGCAAAATATGTTTATTATATTATACAGATAAAACTTTAACTTCATTTAAATAATCTGTATTGTTAATAATTAAACATGTGAGGACACGGTGCCGCAGCGCTAGCGAGTTACTGGTGCTCCATTCACAGATTGTTCCTGCCTCACGTTGTATTCTTGCTGGGGCTAGCGTGACCCTGAATGGATAGATGGATAGAATAATTAAACATGTACTATGAAGATATTTCAATGTTCCTTAAAAGTTTTGAAGAATTGGCGTTCTAATCTTACAGATGGCTTAACGTTTATTACAGAGCTGATTGTGTGGCGATTGGGTATTTGGAGAACGAAAAGTAAGGACAGGAATTAGGGGTTAGTGAGTTTGAGAGAGACAGTACTGCTACAATACATTATTTCATCAAAGGTCGCGCACGGCACAGCAAGCATCTTGCGTGAGGCATGAACAATCACTGCACCACCGTGTTCCCATGTTTATCAACTTGATTTAACTCCTATCATCATGAAAATTGTATCAAGTATACATCTCAGTATTTTAATTATTCAGAGAGCTGTAATATCACGAATGGAATGGATTCTGTGCCCTGTCGGAGGAAGAGAAAGCCCGGAAGCACGTAGTGATTTACACACATAGAGCACATAGAAGATCAAATACAAAACAAAGCATTTAACGTGCTACTTTAGTTACGATGGGATTTGAGAAACTAGTAAATTAAACGATCTTAAGATGAAGTTTATGATGTTCTACTTTAATGACAAAATAAAGTACGTGATTAAAGTGGAAATTTCGAGATTAAAGTTGACATTTTGTGCTTTTTTCCCACTGTGTACTATTTTTTTCCTCTGTACCCTAATAAGCTTTCATATGACACTCAGACGGTGGGCTACAACTCGCCTTTTAACGGCGACTTTGATATCTGACAACTTCTTTTTTATTTCGGGCACTGTGTGACTTTGTGAACTTGAGCTTTCCAGTTTCTCCGACACTCTATGTTACTCAATCAACTTCCTTTTGTTGTTTATACCACTGATTAAACCAACAAATAGTATGTTTTTCCTCCACTTGGTATTCGCTGAAATTCTTCTATTTCCAGCCGTGCTTTTGCCTTTGCCTTTTCACAGAACACTGAGCTTAAGGGCTATTTATATTAATTTGCATATTCAAAGAGGATTAATTCTGAGAGGATTTTGGGGAGTGGCAGCAGGTGTGTGCACATGCGTTACTTTTCACGCTTACCGGGATTTATGGAGTGGAAGAACGTGGAAGTTGGCTAATGCACAGATTTATGCATCTGGATTTTTTTGTGCATACACACATTTCCGCTTTTGTCCTTACGCCATGTTATAGTGTGAATTCTACGCATGCCGTTATACATGAGGCCCCAGGAGATGAAATCATCGCCAGCACAATTAATGAGCATGAATGGGTTAATGGAGTTAAGTATGGCCAGGACCCTCCACTATTCTGCCACTTGCATAATAGTACCACTTCTGAATGCCGGGAGCAGAGATGACCTATTGACCACAGCCACCAAGAATACAAGAAGGAGAAGATTAAAGACAGTAGATTTCAACACCAGAAAGTATAGACACTCATCAGAACTCCAAGAGAAGGCTGAGAAAGTCCTAGCAGCAATTATTCCCAATGGGAGAAGCCTCTGCTGGAAGGGAAGAAAAAGAGAGAGAGAGAGAAGAGAAGAGCACAACACTGACTGCAGTTGCCTAAATAGACTTTGTGAACCACCAGGGCATGTAAAGCTGCCCTGACCCCGACACAGACAGGCAGGATACAAATTGCAACATAGCATACCTTTATTTATAGGTGGGGGAGTGCCTTCTTTGCTCCCCAGAGCACAGCACAGTACAGAGCACAGTACAAAGCGATCCCCTCTCTGCAGCTAGCATCCCAGGCCGGGCAATAGCCGAGACTGACCGTTGTCAGAGGTCTCTGGACCTCTATATATGTAGACACCTCTTTGCTCCTTCTCAGCCACTCAGGTCTGCTGTTGAACAGCATCTGGTGATGTCACCTCTGCGTGGTTTCAAATCTCAATCCACACTCCTGGCTTGAGCTGCCCACCATGATTTGAACTGCTGAATCTGTCAAGGGATTTGAGAAGCATTTGAGGACTTCTTTGTCTGGCGAACTTCTGTCTAACTGACATTAGCTGTTAAGTTTATGTGTAATTAGTTTGTATATTGTTATATGTTGAGCTCTTCATTTGTGATAGTCAATTTTGTAACCTTGTTCCCAAATAGTCCCTAGACGTATATTTACTTGTGTGATGGACAAACCGGCATCCCAGCCAAGATGGACCTTACTCCCTTACCTGGCCAGTAGGCCATTATAAAGGAAGGTCAGTGAGGGAGCAGTGATATTCCTCTTCTGCTCTAGAATGTGGACATGGAAGGATGCTGCAGCTGCAACTACACTGGGGTTGGTGCCCAAGCACCTACAGAGGGACATTCTGGTTGGGCTTGGGAGGCTGGAAGGACAGGACAGTGAGTGACTGCCTGCTATGGGCAAAGCATTCCCCAGCATACTGTGTGGAAGTGCCCCATCTGGTGAGCCCAGGTATAGATATCCGCAGGGCATGATGGGAGTTGTGGTCCCATGGGGCTGCCCTGTCGGGTTCTGTGGAGGGGAGCTTTAGTATATTGACTGTACTAGGAGTGTTGTAGTCCTGTCTGAACCAGAAGCAATAGATTGAGTACTCCCCGGGTTAGGAGTTTAGAGAGAGACCTCCACTTGGCCCAGAGAGTCGGAGTTGGGAGAGAAGACAGGTAAGAGTCGACTAGGAGTGGAGGAGAATGTAAGGAATAGGAGTCCCAGTAGGTTGGAGGACCTGCTGGCAGGACTGGATACAGACTAACTCTAATTAACTCTAATTTTTTTTTTCAGCAGCTGGCAGGAATGCGCAGCAGAGCAGCTGCTTCCCGCCCGAGCTGTCTTCACACAGGTGCCACCCAACTCTGGAGAGACAGCAAAGCAAATGTGCAAAGCAAAATGCTCAGTGGACAGTGCTTTGCATATTATTGCTGAACCAGTAACGGTGTACTGCACGATAACGTGCAATGAATACACTTGAATTGAGCATTCCTAGTTTTCCTACTCTTTCTCTGTACGTTTAGCATTCGTTTGCTCAGAGGTTGACGTGCTTGCTGCTTCCTGAGCAGCTCTTCTTTTCTCCACCCTAGCGGCCCGCTTCTTCTCTTCTTCCGTTGGCATCTTTTCACGTTAAAACTGATTAAGTCAGTGTTTGTATTGCAATTACTTAGTACGTTTTCTTAAATTTTTCACTTAAGCTGGCACTTAAGCCTTCAATCTACCTCAAGAGTGATTTAAGATATGAAGAGGTAGAGGAAGTGACGGTGAAGGTGGTAGGGACGAGAACGGAGCCCATATGCCTGCGCCACACGTCCTCCCTGCTGGCTGCTGCTGAGAGTTGTTTCTTCAATAAAATAAAATAAAAATAAAAAGAGTGATACAAATAACCACCATGAAAGTGGATAGTATATGTCACGTAGTATATGTGTACCAAATTTCATGTCTATAGGTCAAACGATTTGCGAACTACAGGTGATTTAAAATCCTGGAGAGACAAACGGACAGCCATGGTAGTGTATTATATAAGAAGATGGGACTCTGACTTATTGGACTCCAATTTTGATGCAAGTGATCTGGAGATCAAAAACAAAAGTGAATTATCAGCCTCAGCTGATTGGTTCCCCAGTCGATCGTAGTGCTGAACACGTTCGTGTAGCAGCCGGCAGCTGCATGAAGACACTCGTACATGTTGTTATATCTCGACATCCGCCTCGAAAGAGTTAACGTCTTACCCAGGACAGACAAATTGCAAGTTAAGGGACCTGGTCAGGTGGAATCACTTCTGGTGTTTACGGGATTTGAACCGGCAACCTTCTGATTGCCAGCACAGATCCCTAGCCTCAGAGCCACCACTCTGCCCACTGTTCAAAGAAGCCTATAAAAGGAACACTATGTTATTAAATTAAAAAGCACTGGATTTGAACCCGGGATCGTGTCCGTGGTAGTTGTGTCTGGGGTTTGGGGTGCTGTTACATTCCCTACAGGCCACACCTGATTATGTTGACATCATTCTGTAAGTCACTTTGTATAAAAGCATCTGCTAAGCAAAGAAATGTAATATCTTTATGTGGGTAACATACTGTACAAACTGTGTACAATTTTGACTTGTTCAAATTGCAAGGCCAGAGTTTTCAAAGAAGCAGGAATATTTTTTAAAACACTTCTTCATTAAATGGTTGTTGCACGAGGGAAGTCATGGTGCCACACTGAAATGGATGGTATGGGATGATAAGAAGCCCGACATACAGTAGGGCAGAGTATAGTGTAGCAAAAGATTCAGTGTTAGGGAAATCCATCCATTATATCCTAACACAGGGTGCCAGGGGTCTGCTGGAGCCAATCCCAGACAACACATGGTGCAAGGCAGGATACAAATCCCGGGCAGGGCACCAGCCCACTGCAGAGCACACACACCAAGCACACATTAGGGACAATTTAGCATCGCCAATGCACCTAACCTGCATGTCCCTGTATTGTGGGAGGAAACCGGAGCAAACCCACACAGACACAGGGAGAACAGGCAAACTCCATGCAGGGAGGACCTGGGAAGCGAACCCAGGTCTCCTAATTGCGAGGCAGCAGTGCTACCACTGCGCCACCATGCCACGTTGACCAATGAGGAAGAGAAAACATTATTATTTAACTCACAGATATCAAGGACTGTGTTTTGAGATCATCATGCTGCAGAAAACTATATGATTTGTTCCTGATTTATGCAGAAAAGGAGTTGGGCTGTGTGCACAGCATTAAGAGACTAACTTTTATCATTTATGAGGAAAGACTGACCTCTGATACTATCAGAAGACCCTGTGCAGAATGTAAGATCTTTATGGACTAAAAGAATGTTTAAATTGATTCTAAGTGTGTATAATTAGAAGGGTGTATTCCTTAGGAATGCAAATGTCTGTTTGTTTCATGTTTTAGGACATTCCAATATATCATAAATTAAGATTTAACCTAAGCTATGTATAACCTCAGAATGAACTGCTAGGGTTTTTTTTCTTTTCTAGGATATAAAAGAGAGAACGGGTTTACTTTAGATATTCTGCCAAAATCCAAATCAGTTGACTGAGTTGGAAAGAGGCAGTCTCACATTCTCTCTACTCACCAAGAATTAATAATAAAGAAATTATTTTTACTTTAATTGGGTTTAAGTTTTTCCGTTGTTTTCCGACTTCAGCGCTCACACCAAGAAAATTGAAAAAGAGAACGATAAGATGGAGGTGAGGCGGAAGAAACACCAGATTCTTCTGGGATGGATCTTCGCTGGAGGCAAAAAGAGAACACCATCTAAACAATTACAAAACATGTGCCAGCTGCAGTACTCTCTCATAAATGGGTTATCTTGAATGTATACAGTGATGTCATCTTCACCATGTAAGCCCTTCAATGAGTCTTTAGAGAAAAGAAAAGAAATTAAAGAAGAAAAAAAAATGTGTTTGCACCCCAGTGAAAAGTACGGCAGCTCATGAAGACAATTTAGTTTCTTGAGGAAAGCATCAATATGAAAGCAAAGACCAGCATATGTGTTAAAAAAAATCATTCCAGAGGACATATGTTTACCTGGAAAAGCAAAGGACCAATCTGGCTTTTTACATGACTCCAGAGGGTGTTGATTAGCTGAGATGCTTTATATCCTGACACCTCCACTCTCATCCACAGCTTGGAAATCCAGTCAGGAAGATTCCTTGCCAGGGGCTGCTGCTAACAGCATGGGTTTTAATCTCAGGAAGTCTAAAAAAGTAAAACATATTCTTAATGTAAATATTGTCTTTTTTGGCAGCGTAAATGTGGCATACTCTGTGAACCACCATCTGCAGTGCACTGAAGTACAAGAGTGGAAGTGTGACATTTCATACACATTGGGATGTTTGAAAAGGTTCAGCAATCTCTGGAGTTTACCACTTTATGTCTTGGAAACATTTTCTGGTTTTGAGTGCTTGTGCGCATATCACAAATTTCTTGTAAAAGTACAAAAATAAATAAATAAATAAATAAATAAATAAATAAATAAATAAATAAATAAACAATTTCAAAGGCACCTATTAATGGAAAAGTAGGATTTACATTTTTCTTGTGTATATGAATAGGGGTCAGACACTCTGTCCTATTTTGCAGTGATGACTGTGTTGGAGTGACTACAGTGCGTATAAAAAGTATTCACCCCTTGGAAGCTTTCACGTTTTATTGTTATATAACACTGAATCCCAGTGGATTTAATTTGGTTTATCTGACACTGATCAAGAGAAAATGACACGGCAAAATTAAGATAGATCTCTACAAAGTGGCCTAAATAAAATACAAATAGATAGATAGATAGATAGATAGATAGATAGATAGATAGATAATATGAAAGGCGCTATAAAATAATGATAGATAGATAGATAGATAATATGAAAGGCGCTATAAAATAATGATAGATAGATAGATAGATAGATAGATAGATAGATAGATAGATAGATAGATAGATAGATAGATA
>JANRMT010062844.1:8497345-8509067 GCA_026402145.1 Polypterus bichir lapradei
ATAGATAGATAGATAGATAGATAGATAGATAGATAGATAGATAGATAATCTGTACGCAGAGTTAAATTTGCTTTTTTACAGAAGCTCTTTAAATAAATATATACCTGTACATAAATAGGTTGATAAGTAAGTAAATAAATAAATACAAATGCACACAAACACACTTTGGTCTGAACAAAAAAGAAAATTAAAAAAGAAAGAAAACTTCTGCCGTGGCAGCCGCAGCCCCAGTGAGGTGTTATGCAGACATATTGCTGTTGGTATAAAGGAGCCCCCAAGATGTTTTTTGACGCACTCCTGCTGAATTATTCGTTGGCTGAAAGTCCTCAGTGTTAGTGTGTCAGGGAGGGGATGTGCAGCGATGTTCATAATGGCACTCAGTTTTGTTTTAATTGCCTCCTTTGCTACAACATCCAGGGGGACGAGGGTGTGTCCTGTAACTGAGCCTGCCCTTAGATAGAATGGACATATTTAAGTATTCACCCTTTTTAATATGATGCACCTAAATCATCACCAGTACAGCCAACTGGGTTTAGAAGTCACATAATTGGTTCAATGGGGGTCACCTGTTGGGTTCCTGTTGATTGTAGTCGAAATGCACTTTTATTTTTATCTTTTCGATGTTCTGCTATGGATAAGTGGGCTTGGAATATGGATTGATGAATGGAAGAATGGACAATTATCTTTTTCTTTACATTCCTTGTATGACGTTTCCCCTCTTTTGGAAATACAATTTTGCCTTGTGTTATCTGGACACTTTCAGCCTGACATTTTTTGCCACAGTGTATGACTTTTTGCTTGTTCTTCTCATCTCAGACTTGTTAATAAGCTACCATGTTTAAAATATTGTGGCACATATGTATGTCGGAGGCCCTCCTCATGGGCTCAGTCGAGGTATGTAATAACCTTCCAAGGCAAGAGGGGGCACTGCCACTAATGCTCATCTCCTTATTTTAGCACAGTGTCGAGAAACTGCCCAGTGAAGGCATTTAGCCCCGCCCCTTCCAGTCCCGCCTCCATACAACCCCTGGCGTCCCAGAAGGAGGGGTCCATAAAACGGAGCTCTGCTAAAGGCAAATGGAAACTTCACACAATCCTTTGTTTTCAATTCCTGCTGAAGAGATGCGCACCAGCAAGTTCTATTTTCAGTTCTTTCTCATTAATGAATTAAAGGGACAACCCAGTTGGTGCCCTAAAAGTCCTGAGCTGTTTTTACCACACCTGGCCACTCCAGAAAGATAACAAACCAGAAAACCCATTTTTGTTTGGATGCTTCATTTAAAAATTGCTAATTTTTCTCCACACTTAATTTTAGACCCATTTTGTTCTTACAATGGGTGCCTAATTTGTGAGGCTCTTGCAAAACCTTTACCACAGTAATGTACCTCATGATGCCCCAGGGCTGTGTGCTGGTGACTTCATCAGCACAACTGCTTAGCACTAGAATTACCAGAGCTTAAGAAAAAACCCGTAAATCCGCCCCACCTTAAATCTCCTCGCACCACTCCATCAGCATCTTTTGTCTTGTAAATGTGTCGATAAGCACAAGCAGCAAGCAGCCTGCTATACCATCCCTCCCACTGCCGCAGAACGGGCAATTAGTTCTCCCAGTCCAAGCCTTGATTATCTGGGAGTGAGCTACCTGGAATTGTATACAGTAAATAATTTCATGTGTGTTCTGTGTCTACAACAATCTATGTAAACACATCGTTAAAACAGAAACGTTTTTCATGTTTTAGTAATAAATGCCAAAATGTAGACATGAACTGTCTAGATAAACATAAAGAGATAATGTGTGACTCTCTTTTTGATTTCTGGTTTGGAAACTTGACTCGAAAATGAGCCTTGATCTGTAAGATAACATTTGTGGCTTTGATGGATGACTTTCTCAACTCCTAGTTTGACCCTGGCTTTGTTTACCGACTGTGTCTAATAAAATCCTTACTAAACTCTACACTGTTAGTACACTGTTGAGACCACCTTCTGGCTGTAAATTGAGCCAGCGAAGAGAACCTCAACAGTGGCACATTGAATTTGTAGTGGAATTGTTTGTAAGAATCGATTTTTGTTTGGATTTATTTTTAGTTGAACTATTACATCTGCGGTGGGCTGGCGCCCTGCCTGGTGTTTGTTTCCTGTCTTGCGCCCTGTGTTGGCTAGGATTGCCTCCAGCAGACCCCCATGACCATGTAGTTAGGATATAGCGGGTTGGATAATGGATGGATGGACTTTTACATATCTGCTATTGGATCATATATTGGAACTTGTTTGCTTGGGAACGCCTATTTACTTTTTTTAGCCTTTTTGTTATGCAGTAGTCAATAAACATTCATTTATGAAGATTCTTGCCAGAGTTTAATTGTTTCTCTCCCTTGAAATTGAGGCTTTATTTTCACTTCACACTTTAAAGTCATTTTTCCCATTTGGGGCCTGTAGTGGCTGCAGCCAAGCTAGGCACACCAAGCTAGGCGCAGTTGTAGTGTATTAACTTTGAGTGAGCTACGTCTGAGCAGACAAGTAAAGGCCATGGTTTGCTTTTGGGTCTTCTGGCAGCCCCACACACCCCTTCCACCATGTCTGTAACTCTAGATGATCTCACACTGGTTCACAGGGTCAAAATTGACAGAATGAAATTCTTACTTGCATAGAGTCATAAAACCTGCACTTCATTAGAACATTAGAGCACTAGAACAGTCCAGCTAAGCCCAGGCTATTCAGCCCAACAAAGATCGCCAGTCCTATCCACTTATTTGCTCCAAAATAACACCAAGTCTAGTTTTGCAGACCCCTAAAGTTCTGCTGTCAGTGCTGGTGTTAAGTTATTTTGTGCTTTAGGCCACCACTGAAAAAAGTATAACATTGATGTTGTTCATTCAATGTAAATGTTCTCTTTCAAGCAACTTAAGATTAGTCATTTAGTGTTGTAGATTGAAATATTTGGTTTCAGATTTAGATAGATAGATAGATAGATAGATAGATAGATAGATAGATAGATAGATAGATAGATAGATAGATACTTTATTAATCCCAAGGGGAAATTCACAATCTAAAATTTCAATCTAAGTAAAAAAACTTGTTTGTACCAAAATAAGTTATGGTGGAGGGAATAAACATAAAAATCCAATTTCAGTTAACCTAATATTTTGGGTTGTTTGTGTGCTGTGTGGGAGGAGCCATTTGTATTTTCTTCAGGTCAAACTTTCCAGTGTGCTGGCTTTCCAACTGCCAAAAAAGAACATTTTCCCAAGTGGAGTGGACGTGGCTATACAGGTCTGGTCATTTTCAACAGCAGACTTTTACAACGGGCGGCACGGTAGCGCTGCTGCCTCACAGTTAGGAGACCCTGGTTCGCTTCCCGGGTCCTCCCTGCGTGGAGTTTGCATGTTCTCCCCGTGTCTGCGTGGGTTTCCTTCGGATACTCCGGTTTCCTCCCACAGTCCAAAGACATGCAGGTTAGGTGGATTGACGATTCTAAATTGTGCTTGGTGTGTGTGTCCTGCGGTGGGTTGGCACCCAGCCCAGGATTGGTTCCTGTGTTGCACCCTGTGTTGGCTGGGATTGGCTCCTAGACCCCCGTGACCCTGTGTTCGGATTCAACGGGTCGGAAAATGGATGGACTTTTACAACGGAGGATTTCTGGTTTCTCAACTGTTAAATTTAAGTATAAAAACTTGTAATAAAACCTACTTTCAAGAAAACTGTAGAAACGTTTAATAATTTTTTGTTGTATATTTAAGATTTACACTGCAAAATGATTGTGTATTTGCACTAGATTTTTAAATAAATGTAAAAACTACAGCATTGGAATGTGTTATATTCATAATATTTCTAATAGCATAAAAACAGGTTATGACCAATAAACCATTTTAAATTGTAACAACTTAAAAATAGATTTACTTCAGTATAAAACAAGTGAATTACACCCAATCACTCTAAATGATTTGCCTCAACTTAAAAATCGTGGGTTCAATAAGATAAAAAGAATTATATTGGTTCAGATTGAAAATATTACGTGTGAATCATTACCGTAATTATTTTAAGTTGAATGAAGGTTATACTTTTTCAGTGCATGCTTATTATTGAGCCAAACGACTGTTCGGTAGCTAACCCGTGCAGTTCAGTGTCCCCCCCACTTATGATCTGCACCCTAGGCGAATGCCTAATTCACCTTCATGGTGGTGCAGGCCCGGTCTACTGTCAGGTTATCCACCCAAAGCTAAACATGTCTGGGCCTGGTCAGTACTTGGATGGGTGACTGTGATGGTGTGGATCCGGCTTCATGCTCCCTCTTTTCATTTGGGAGCCTTTTGAACCGGACACCATAGATAGTCATGACCGGAATGAGCTGGAGAAATGAGGATACCACCTGACGCAAGGGGAAGGTGCAAAAGTGTTCAGTGTTTTTATGTGCAAAGAGTGCAGTGTAAAGACAAAAATAAAAAATCCAGTTTGAAAAAAAAAGTCTGTGAGGAAGTTAAAAATAATCAAATAATCCATTAAAATGAAGTTAAAAACCAGAGGGCAGGAAACAGTCCTTGAAACTTTGAGCCCCGGTGCAGTCCTTTAAAACCTGCCATCTCCTTAGCTTAATCCAATGCGGGTCCATGCAGCCAAGGCGGCGCCAATCCGGCAGTTCAGCCCACCTTCTATGTTGATCATTGGCTCTGGCCCCCTTTTAGCCCTCTCTGGCTCCAAGCAGGGCACCTCATTGAGCCACCGACTCTTGCTACCAGGCTTGCGTCCCCGTGGTCCATGGCACCACCCGCAGAACGCCCCTCTCAGCCTCTACTTCCCCTACAGCCGCACTGCCTCTCTGTGGCGGGTCGCTACAACTGAGCAACGTTTTGGTCACTCCAGATATCCAGGGTCACTCAGCTAGAATGGCCATCAGCCCCCGAGTGGCGTTCATGCGCTGTGAGGGACTTCCACCCGGCTGTCTGCCTTCTCCACCTTCCGTGCACTCACTAGCACTGGATCTCACCTTTGCACCTTTTCGCTATCATTCTTTTAACCTCCTTTCTACTCCAGTCGGTCTTTTTCTTTCCTTTGTCCGATTTTCCACCACGATTGCCCCTTTTCTTTTTTCCTTGCACTCGCGCTTCCACTTTTAAAATGGGGACGTGGCACAACTGTGACAAATAGCAGCTCCAGGAACCAATTTGGGTCACAGACGCCTGTGCACTTAGTGTAGAACTGCCCGCTCCTGCATTGTGCCTGGGAACTGCTCTCACCACAATACCACACCCTTTCCTATCAAGACGCGGGTGTGGCGAATTATTTATTTAAAAAGATGCCGTTCAGCCGCGGACCTCACTTTACCACAGTGACCGTATAGGAAAAGCTTGGGTTGCTGAGGAAAGAGGTGTTGGTGAGGCCATCAGGGGTTCTGCATGTGGACCTCGATGCCCTCTGCAATGACAAGGCACACTGTGCTGTAAAAATGGGCACCATCCCTTGGGTGAGATGTAAAATGGAGATTCTGACTGTCTGCAGCCATAAAAGGTCCCAGGGAAACTTTTGAAGAGAGTAGGGTGTGTCCCGATGCCCTGGCTACACTCATTCTGACCACCTAATAATCCCCTGTCCCTTGATGGCTAACTCTCTCTCTCATCACTTCACCACCTAAAAACTAATGTATGGTGAGCACACTGGTGCAAGATGCCGTTGCATCGTTCAGTTAGATGGTACACATTGGTGGTGGTCTACGTCAAGCACTTTGAGTAGGTTAGAAAAGGTGCTACATAAATATAATTAGTTAATTAATTAATTAATTAATAGAAAAGTATGTCACCAGTAACAGTAGAGCACCTTCAAGGGCAAGTACAAGTAAAAATAAAAGTTGTACCCGGGATGTGTGCTGTATGTCTGAAAGGTGCTGTGGAAATGATTTGTTTGTGGCCATTGAAATAAGGGAAATAAGAAGAAATTGGAGAGAGCGTCCCAAGCCTACCAAGTGGCCACACATGTGAAAGGATGTTCAATTGTTTCATCGGCTTCCTGCGGTGTGTGATTAAGGTGCTGCACCCACAGAGACCTATATGTACGGGCCGGCACAAGGGAAAAGGGAGAGAAAGACATGAAAGAACAGATCAGAAGACGGAGGTTAAAAGACGTGAAAGGCAGTCAAGGGCAGATGATCCGGACACCTGCATGGGCTCCGTGACGAGTATCGTGTAGAGTGGGGCGAGCAGGACAGAAGACCTCCCGATGAATCGTGACGGAAGATGGGAGGTGAGCCAACCTTGGACGGTCTGGCTGTGCAGTGCGGAGGCAGCCAAGACGGGGGTTCCTGCTGCAGAGTCTCCACCGGCAACACGAGTGATGAGTGAGCCAGGGAGACAGAAAGAGGTGGGCTGAGATTGCGTGAAGTGAGAGAGCGCATTTTTAACCTCTGTTTTAATGGATTTATTTATTATGGATTTTATCCCAACTTTTCATTGGTTTTAAGGATTTATTTGTGTACTGTTTTTTGTTTTTTTTTTGAGAACACTGCACAGTGGACACTTTTGTTTTTACTTTTGATTCTCTCGAGCACTTTCCACCATCATCCCCTGGCTCCAATGAGATTTGTCCTCATTTGTCAGCTCATCTTGCTCATAACTATCAACAGTGTTGGTTCAACAGACTGCTATGTGGGAAGAGGGAGTCTGGAGGGGACCGGCATGGTCACATATAACATTTTTACATGTGAGTTAAATCATAATGGGATGTGAACTTCACCTGAATGGCTACACCTGTGATTCCAATACAATTTTGGTGCCTCATTTACACAACTGTTTCCGTTATTATTGTCATTTACATGAACCTTCATTTGTTATACAGTTGCACAAAAAATCAAACGGAAAAATTTTACTCAAAAGTAGAAAGTGTTTCTGAACTTTTTTGTTTGAAACAGTGGATGTGCAGCGTAATGTACGGCCTCTCAACCAGGTTGGTGGATGTCGTGTCCATGCTAAACCCCCGTAAAATGAATACCGGCTATTGAAACTGCATGCTCCTCCAAGCTGCCAGGTGGCATCATCCTGGGCCTGGAGCACTCAAGTTCATATTAGTTTGGCACCATGGGTATTGTAGTCCCATAGTACAACCCTGCTGGATTCTATGGGTGCTGCCAAGGAGCTCTGCATAGAATAAGCGTACCTACTGGGACCAGGATCTGTCTGACCCGGGGGCACTTCCTCAGTGGCATAAAAGGAAATACCCCTCTTCGATCTAGGGGGTCAGTCAGAGTCGGTGGACAGGCCTGAGGAGGCGTGGAGCAGAAATGGAGTGAAGCCAGAAGAAGATAAAAAGAAAAGAAGATAAAATGGAAAAAATGTATGTACAATCCCGATTGCAAGAGAAAGCCTGTGGCAAAATAAACTGTGCTATCAACCTGGAACTGCTTTGGAAAGTGGGGTCTGAGAGGTTTGGGATATAGGAGCGCCCCCTGGTGGTGACAGCAGCAATACTGTAATAATGGAATAGTAAAAATAAAACCCACTCTTAAAAAAAAAATCTTTGAGGAGGTCATAAAGACCCTTTCGGTAACTTCTTATTGCACTTTGCTGTTTTTATGGAAGCATCAATAATGAGACTCAGTTATATTTAAGGAGAAGTAGATTTTTATAGAAAAGAAGGGAAACTACTTTTCATATGTTCCGATGAATGACCGCCGAGCTGTCACTGATGAATTGTGAGGATGCTGCTAAATATGCTGTTTAAATGACTTCGCCAGACATTTCAAATACTAAGTATTCAGTATAATGGATTATTGATGAGCCAAGAACAAATGGATGTAGTCCTTCACTCGGTAGTAGACTGCCAGTGATAGTCAGATTCCACCACCTTTCAGCACTTCCTTGTGGAAGTTGAGGCAGGGAAATGTACTGTACAGTATAGTGTGCGCAGAATGAATATTGCTCTTAAAAATTCCCTTTGAGTCTTTCGTATGTGACAAGAGCTTCATCAAGAGATTATCCTGGATGGCTCGGCCAGATGGTGGGTGAAAGAAAAATAACTGAAAAATTCACCGTAACACCCGATTCCAATTTTGAATTATTTACATTAGAATTTGCAAAAATAAAAACAGAAGAGTAATGAATATCTGGACTGCTCATCAAAGGGTTAATGAATTTAAAGCGGCAAGCTTAAGAATTGGTGACGAGTTAAAAATAAGTTCATGAAATGAAAGGGCATAAATGTAATGTATTCTTCATAAACATCCTGTCAGATACACTTATAAAAACAATCATCTTCTTAGGAATCACAGCCAGCGGCTATCATGGCCATATTATTGAAAAAGGATGGCTTCTCTATGCAATATTTAATTCTGCTGCCAGAATAGGCTTCAGCTCTCTACGGCCGTATAGTGGACTAAGTAGGTTAATAAAATGAATGGATGCAGAGGATTGAATATCATATTCTACCTAGGAATGCTGGGCAGTTATGACATTACAATTTATTTGGTTGAAATTTCCAGTCCTTGACAAGGCCTGACTAGACAAATTTAGAATTGTCAATTAGCCTAACGTACACATCTTTGTGACGTGAGAGGAAAACTGAGCCACTGGAAGAAAAAATTGTGCAGACACAGGGAGAACGGGAAGACTCCACAGAGAAAATGCGAGCGCCCAAATTCAGATGAAGGTGCGGGGCCTTCAGAAATGTTATGCCACCTCCAGACTGCATATTGTCATAGCTAGTACACAGAGCATGCCACATTCCAAGCACTTCATACAATCCTGGCACATCTGGATAACAAATACGGGTATGCAAGTCCAGTTTTGAGACTGCAGTTTGGCATTTAACAGTGTTGTCCCATAAAAAAGCTGACCACCAAGCTCTCCATTTCAGATCCCATGCAACAGGATTTTGGGCTTCCTAACCGGCAGACCTCAGCACACATAGACTGGCAGCATCCAAGCTGACGCTCAACAAGGTGATGTGCTGAGCCCTCTTCTGTACTCTCTGTTCACCTCTGACAGCGTGGCCAGACAAAGCTACAACTCCATCTTTAAATTTGCTGATGATACCACAAGGACAAGCTTGATTACTGGCAATGATGAGATGGCTTACATAGGACAGGTTTACCTGCTGAATCAAGGACGGTAGGGCAACAATCTCACACTTCATGTCAGCAAAACCAAGAAGCTGGTCACAGACTTGATGGGAGACTCACAATTTGTTCTTTTTGAACAACATTGTGAAACATACAAAATCGATTTGAGGGCATGAATGAATCGATTCAGTGGACGCTCTCCTGTAAGAGCTGAACACAATGAGATACGGTGCTGACGTTTGACATTGGAGCGTACCTATCTTCCGCTTGGCCTGAATTATGTATTTTTTTTAATTGATTTTTAAAGTTTGTCCTGTTTCACTACTATGTGGACAGAGCTGCTGGGGACTGGTAGTATATATATATATATATATAACAACAACATTATGAAACATACAAAATCAATTTGAGGGCATTAACAAATCGATTCAGTGGAGCTCAACTGAATAGCTGAAGAGCATTCAAATCACACATCTTCAGCGTCTTTTGTTTTGCTGATGCAGGTAGATGTTCAAAGTGCATATGCATCCATTGTCCAACCCGTTGAATCCGAACACAGGGTCACGGAGGTCTGCTGGAGCCAATCCCAGCTAACACAGGGCACAAGGCAGGGCACCAACCCACCGCAGGATACACTCACCCAGCACACACTAGGGACAATTTAGAACCACCAATCCACCTAACCTGCATGTCTTTGGATTGTGGGAGGAAACCGGAGTACCCCCACGGAGACATGGGGAGAACATGCAAACTCCATGCAGGAAGGACCCGGGAAGCGAACCCGGATCTCCTAAATGCGAGGCAGCAGCGCCACCCACTACACCACCATGCCGCCCATGTGTATGTGCATGAATCACCTAAATCATGAGTCTCGACTGACTTTAGTTATGATTCTTTTGAGTTCAAACTATATCAATATCAGTGATTGAACACTTTGTCACTGATGATTCTCTCATTCAGGAATACAAGGACAATACAATAACAACATTTTAATTTCAGAATGTGTTCATTTGTTTTGTTCAGTTTCTTAATGGGATTGTTGTAAACTGTTACTTTAGCACACATTTTACAGCTCAAGACTCGACTGAGCATGTATATGTTACTGAATCTTTAAAATATGAACTGAATAATTACAATTCTCGTTAGTTTGATTCACGAACAAATCATTACCCGAGAATGAATCACACTTTTCTCATTTATTTGATTTGCAAACCAATCATTACACAAAACAAATCACAGAATTCTCGTTTATTTGATTCGTAAATTAATAACAACCCGAGAACAAATCACATGGTTCTTGTTCATTGGATCTGCACACCAATCATTACAAGGGACCATGTCAGTGGTCACTCAGTTTTGTCATTCAGGGTTTCTTTAGACTCGAACTGAATTATTACCAACGAACAAGTCACACAATTCTCTTTCACTTATGAGTCTATAATGTAACGTCTTACTTAAATTATGCTTCTTAAGTGTGTTGTCATGTTTTGTGCACTGAAATAGGACTATGTCATATGAATTATTGTTATGTTAAACATATATACATATATATCTATATATGCATCTATATATATCTATCTATACTAATAAAAGGCAAAGCCCTCACTGACTTGCTGACTGACTGACTGACTCACTGACTCATCACTAAATCTCCAACTTCCTGTGTAGGTAGAAGGCTGGAATTTGGTAGGCTCATTCCTTACAGCTTACTTACAAAAGTTAAGCAGGTTTCATTTTGAAATTCTACGCATAGCCTGCAGCTCGGTCGCCGTGTGAGGCAGAGTTGCATCACCCATCACCACGCCTCCCATGTAGTTGGCTGCCTGCCTTTATTGCGTCCCCCTTACCCACGCCTCCCACGTAATTGAATGCCTGCCCATATAAGGCCGTCCGTCAGCAGCAATCCAATAGACACGCTGCCGCTACGAGGCATTTGTCATGCCTAAGACGAATACGATTTTCGCGAGATACAAGTTTAGTGAGAAGACGCAAGATATAAACTTGACTAGACTTTTGATCACTTTGTAACGGAGTTAAAATTGCTGGTGAAGGACTGTGCTTATGCAAACGAAGATGAGATGGTTAGGGACAGAATAGTGTTTGGCACAAACTCAGCAAAAGTACGAGAGAAACTTTTAAGTGCCGGGTCTGAGCTAACATTAAATAAAGCCGTGGACATCGCAAGATTGCATGAGATAGCAAACCTTCGATGCATGTACTCTGAACGGCTCACGTGAACTGACTGTGAACGCAGTACGCAGACAACAAGCAAAAGCTCCAAAGAGCGCTGAACAAAAAACGCATTACACAATTGAGACGGCAGCAATAGAATATGAAGCAAGTGACGCATACAAGCATATTCATAAGTGCAGCTACTGAGGAAAACAAAGCACACGGTGGAAAAAGTCAATGTCCAGCTAAAGGAAGACAGTGCAAATGAAGATGAGATGGTCAGGGATAGAATAGTGTCTGGCACAAACTCAGTGAAAGTGCGAGAGAAACTTTTAAGTGCCGGGTCTGAGATAACATTAAATAAAGCCGTGGACATCACAAGATCGCACGACAGAGCACAAGCACAGCTGAGAACCTTCGATGCATGTACTCCGAGCGACTCACGTGAACTGACTGTGAACGCAGTACGCACACAAAAAGCAAGAGCTCCAAAGAGCGCTGAGCAAAAAA